>CM038214.1:88534632-88673287 GCA_021442155.1 Cymbidium sinense | reverse complement strand
TATTTTTAAAATAACATAAAATTTTAAAAAAAAATACACAAGAAAGTTATCCCAAAAAATTCTGAATTTATAATTAGCATCAATTCCAACATCAATTTTAAGTATCAATTTGATATTACAGTTAATAGTACATACTCACTCTAAAACCAAAAAAAATTAATGTGATTCAAATCATTATTAGTAGTGTTTTGTTTGTTCCTTCTCACAACATTTTTATTTTTTAATTTAAAAAATGCTTTAGCTCTCAATTATAAAAAAAAAGCTATAATAATTTTAGTGATTTAAATAAAATTTTTTAACTATATATTTTATTACCTTTATAACATTAGTGTTTTAATAAAATCAATATAATTTTCTAGATTATCCTCCATTCTAACTTTACAATCTTATTTTTATTTTGAACAATCCAAAAAAAACATATTAAAAATTATTAAAGGTATGATCGATCAGGCATGGAACTCATGCTAACTTTAATATTCTTTTTTTAAATTATTTCAAACATTTAGATATATTGCATCAAGATGTGTTAGTTAAAAAAGATAAAATATTGAATTGTTTTAGCAATGAATAACATTCCACAAATAATCAAAGAGGTTAAATAAAAAGAGTGTGGGATAATGAAACTTTTTTGCTCAGAATCAAAACCTAAAGTTGGCTTGTTGCAAATAGCCTTGGTGATGAGTAGAGTTAGTTAGTGAGAAATTTTAAAGTTACAAGTTTAAGGTAGTTTGACCATAAGGTAGGAAGTAAGATAAAATTGAAAGGTTGTATAGTCACTCGAAAGAAAAAAAAAACTATAAATTCTTCATAGAACGCTAAACACACCCTTTCTTTGTCTCCTTGTGGTTACCTTCCGCCTTAGCTCTCTTATGCAATACTCATATAAGAACCTCCTAAATACTTCAAATGAATTTTTATCAAATATATTTTATGAAAAATTAATAAAACTGAACTTATAAAAATTCAGAATTAACAAATTAATGTCTCTGAAAGGTGAAATATAGTCTTTAAATAAGAACAAAATTGAATTTCAAAATACATTAAACTAAGCTGACATTAAATTTAAAATGATCCAACCCAAAGAAAAATGGATATATCAAGATCTCATTTCTACATTCACCAAAATAATCATACTTGCAATCATGTATTTAGCTTTTCAACAATGTTCTTGCCAAGTCACCAAGGCTCGATGAGACATTAACACAACATTAACACACTTCTCAAGATCTCCATTTTCTTGCCAAAATGTTTGAATAATCTCTAAATTATAGCTCACTTAGTAAGGCATCAAAATATATGTTGAGTACCTTGACAAGATGCATGTGTTAGTTGAGGCAACCATCTATCTCCCAAGCATTTATATGATTGAATATGAAAATTTTCCAAATTTCATGTCACTTGCAAAGATCCCAATGGAGCTAGTTTGTCCAACAAGAGACACACAAGATGATCATCTGCTAGCCTTTATATTTGTACAATTAGTCTCTCAACAGAAAAAATATTTTAGTCTTATATAGTGCCTATCAAGAAATCAATGGGCATGGCAAGGAAATCTTACACTTGCTAGAAGCTCGTGTTGAATGTCAATTAAACATCACATCAAATTAGTTCATGTTAAATCAAATTAATGCAAACAATATAATAAATCTTCTTAGTCTTCCCAAAATTTAGGATTGTATAATCTAACCTTTTAAAGACCAAGATGATAAGTTTTAGACATCAAAGTGTGCTCAAATCTCAATGCTAAAACATAGAATTAAATCAAGTTGACTAGACTGTTCGAGCTTTCCTAGTCTTTCCTTTCAAGGAACATCAAATCTTTCAAGTTACATCTAATCATGATTAGTCCATCTAATTATGGAGGAAGTGTATGAGAACTTCTTTTTAATAAATTAAGCTGTAGAATTTTAAGGTGATTCTAATTATGTTGGGAAGATAGACATGAAGAGGTGGAGTTTATCAAAGCCTTGTAATGAGGTTATGAGGTTATGCATTTAAGTTGAACTTGATCATCTAAATGGCATGCCAAATAGAAATTTAAGAGTTAAAATTTGACACTTGATATTAACTCATTTCTTGCAAATTAATAGAAGATGCAATATCATGGGTAGTGAAGTAAGTCTACTTTAAACTTATTAAACCTCTATGTTGCTATGACATATGATGTCATCATTGAAAATTATATATATTATTGCTCATGCCATGTAAATTCTTGAATAAATTTGTTTCGATTCAAATATTATTCATTGGAGCCTTACTTAGTAATTATAATCTATTATAAAAGACTTCATGTCAAGTATATTATGAGTTTAACCATTATCCATGATTTATTGTTAGGCATTGCCAAATTATCATAATGAATTAAAAGAGAGGTCAAATCAATTTTTCATTATTTGATTGATCTTTTCTTAGTTATGTAATGAATATGCATAATCATTAGTAAACCATGTGGATATCTACCTCAAACAAATATCACCTTTCAAAGGCATGCTTAGGACTTTGCTTAGGGTCATGAGTCAAGTTAGGAGCTATATAAGGTTAGAAGTCAAGTTGTGGACTGTACAAATTATATAAATGTGATTCTTTTAAGAGCATGTTATGAAATTTCATGTATAGGCATAAAGCTTTGAAGGAATATAACTTGCTTTGAGGGTATATGACAATTGGAGTCGATAGTGTAGAAAAAAATGCAAAAATACCAAAATAATTGGTTATTGATTTTGTTAGTAAAGTGAGCTATGAAATTTCTCTAATATTAGACTTTATTTTATAAATTTGGATAATTATAATCTTTTTGTAAATTTTAAGTGGGTACTCCAATCCTTATCCAAAATCATGTTAGTATATATCTTAAATTCTTACTAATAAGTGATGCATTATATCGCATCCTACTTTTATTATAAAGTGAATCAATGATCAAACTTTTGGTCTACCTTATTGATCCACCCTCACCATGCTTGAGTTACACTTGGTTATTAAATTTATAATAAGTGAAAAATATTATATCAATTCAGAGTTCTCATAATTAAATGATGTGTTGAAATTCTAATGATCGTATTGATGTTAGTAATTCAAAAAACATTCATTAATAAAGTTTAGGACTGATGAAAAAATAATTTCTATAGACAATTATTTTCATATTAAAATATTATCTTATTAAGAGAAATTACATGTCAATAGATAACTCTTTAATTAAAGGCCATGAAAATATTAGTAAATTTAGATTTACTAAAAAAAAATCACATGCAAAAGGTTGCATTATTTGGAGGGCACCAAGCTTAAACTTGTATAGATAGGATGTGTAGAGAGGAGAGGAAAGAGGAGTTTGATTGATTCAAGTGTTTAAATGATTCATACTCAAAATATGCTAGGATTTAAATGATTATAATATTGTTGGAATCATCTTGATGTGATTATCATTTTAATATAACAAAGTTATGTTAATTGAAGACTATTTGATCCAAAAATATTTAAAACTAATTTATAATTGATCGAATAATTTGTCATGACCTACTCAAACATAAGATTGGATCAATCTAATTCATATGTCATTTGGCTCAGATAAATATTAGCACGATAGTTATGAACCAATCTTAGATGAAATCAAAATCAAATTATTTAGATCCCTAAGCTGATATATCAGATCAAACTAAGGCGATGGGACTGGATAAACTTAAAATAATTTTTCTTAGAAAATGATAAATCATAATACATATGGCCCTACTTCATGAATTTGAACTTCAAAAAATTTTAACCCTATCGTATGCTTGGGAAGATTAAAGAGTGAGTTCCAATTAGATTCTTGGCGAGTGTAGGATGAAAATTGGTATGGGTTAGAGAAGAAGGGCGGAGAATGCACGTCATTCCTTTCTTCCTCTTAACATGCCTACTTCGTTTATGGATGCTATATAGAAAGAATTTGCTCCAATCCCTTCTCCCAAGACATGCTGGAGAAATATTTGCTCATCGGAGCTCACTTGAGCTTGCTAGGAAAACAGGTAGTTTGTTCCTCTTTGTTCACTATCCATGTGCAGAGAAACTTTCCTTTCATTTGTTTACATTTCAGACCATAGATTCTCACAAATTAAATTTCTTATTGGGAATTATTTTCTTGATTAGGCTTAACAATATTCTTGATGATGAATCATAATAGATAAGTAGTATATGTGAATTTGATTGGTCCTTTTATGATCGATGATGATTACTTAGGGTTTTAGTGCCTTCTTTTTTTGTGAACACTGATTTTTCCAGCTGTTGCAGGAAATTTTGTGAGTGTTATTTTTTATTTTTCTTTGAAGTTATTGTATATCATATACTTTATTGGGTGAATATTTTCTAAATCTCATAATGTGTGTACCTTTTTAAAGATTCAAAGAATTAAATGAATTAACATTTAGGGATGGAAGTTTTTCTCTGAAATAGTATTTATTATTGCGATTAGGAAAGAAGCAAACAATAACCTTAGTGTGTAAATAACTCTATAAGTAGTTGTAAATAAGTCAAGACGTTAGCAAATTTATAGAAATATTGAGGCAAAACAAAAAGATGTGTTCATTAATTTCCATCATGTACAACAAAGTCGGCTTGGTCATTTAGTTTACAACTTTATTCTATTTCTTTTATTATCACTTTTGATTTTCTCTATTGCCTAAAAGACAAAACCTCGCTAAACTCTGTAACTCACTAAGAGTAGTTGGTGACTTGAAGATCTGATGGATGCTTTCACAATTGTGAATAACAGAAACCATGTTGTACACTTCACATTCATAACGACACACCTATTCCTATAAGACAAATTATTGAGGAACATAAGACATATTCTTGAGTCTATTAGAAGGATAGTCCAAGTGACAATGCCAATGGAAAGCATAATTATGGTCATTACGTAGTAGACCCCTCCTATTTCAATGCTTAAACTAATCTTCTTTAAGTTAGAATCTTGAAAGATATAATTAGAAGGATAGAAAGTTACAAAATAATTATTAAGTTTTATTATGACAATGAATATATAATAAATTTATTGACAAAATTTGGGGCATATAAATAGCACAGAGAGAGAATTGTCAAAGGAGTTATAAGCCTTTTTCAAAGATGAGAAATAGTAATATATTAGGCACAGTTATGGGATAAGATTGGCCATGTGAAGATAGGAGCAAAGTTCATGGCTATTTGTGAAATGAAAAGAGACAGTTGAATATAAAATTCATGACATAAGGAGATATTTGCAATAGATCTGTCTAAAGAAATAGTGTGTGGAGTGGTTGCAAGGGTCTGAGCTTTTTGAATCATGCAATTATATTCCTTTTGAAAAAACATAACAAAACTTGGAAGTAAGGGTAATAGTGAAAAAACTATCATCAAGAATAGATGGTTTCAAAGCATGTCCAACATTGCTTGAAATGATGATGATCGAATGGCAACAAGGTGGAAAAGACTCCCCATTCTCACGACCATCTTTAACATCAATATGATCTCCACAACTTTGACTACCACAATGCTTGGTATGGAGGGTAGTCCAAGTTGGTTAAGGAAACAATAGGTTAGTGATGGGAAGAACTTGTCAAAGAGTAATTGTAAAATTAGGAATTAGGAAATTGAGCATCATCAAGATTGCATATATGGAATTAACCATTTGTTGGAAGGAGGATTATCAAAGTGATACTGTTAATGGAAGGACATAATGGTGGAAGACAGTAATAGGAACCTCAATAGTAGATCCCATCAACTTCTTGGCTTTAACTAATCATCTTTTTTTGTTAAAATTCTGAAAGATATAATGCCATTGATACAAATTTACAAAGTAATTGTTAGATTTCAATAAGATAATGAATCAACAAAAAATAGGACATAAAACATAGTCTCTAATGCCTATTAAAAATGGGCGTAAGAGACTCATCAACCACAATCATAGGATGGAAGGAGGTTATATGTGGAGAGGAGAAAATTTTGTGGTTGCCTGTCATATGAGAAGAAACATTCAATTTTAAAATTCATGGCATACTTAAGGAGATATTTACAACAAATCTAAATGAAGATAAAACATGTTAAAAAGATGCAAAGGTTTAAATGGTTTGAATCAAACAATATATTCCTCTTCTAAAATATGCCAAAACTTGAAGGAGCGAGTAGTAGAAGAACTATAATCAAGATTAGATGTACTCAAAGCATGCTAGTACAAGAAAGTAAATTTGACCCAAAAGAATGATTGGTATGACCACTATGAGAGAACATTATGGAAATGACTTTCCTACCTCAATCACCTGTTATTAGTATGTTCTCCACTTCTACAAACATCACAATTTCTAGAAGGAAAGTTTGAAGTGATAAAGGAAATAATATATTTTGATATAAAGAAATCATGAAAGTGTTTGCAAAATTAAGAATTTTGAAATTGACTATCGATAGGATTGCATATGTTGATAGGATAGATGAAGTCTAAGGAGACATTTTTCCATAAAAAAACTCTTCATTTTATTATTGCTAGATCTTAGGATAAGTGGTGAAAGCTCTATAGTGAAGTAACTCATTCTAATTATTTCATAATGTGCTTTGGTAGTTTTAAATGGTCCAATCTTTATGGTAAAAATGGACATAAAAATAGGTTAGATTTTAAAGTATAGATCTTAGAAATATTATTTTCTTAGAAGTGGACTAGAGAATCCCTCATATCCTTTGTTGTCTCATAAAACATGATTTTTTATGTAATAAAATGTTTGGAATTATTCAGTAACTAAGTAAAAAATGACATAATGAGATGCTTTCCATTTCATCAAGATTCCCTTGAATAGAAGAGATAATTAGTATCATTGAACAAAATGGATATACTAATGATAAAATGATTCACATATTACAAATGAGATGAAGAGGTCATAATATTATTGAATTTATAAGCCAAGCAGAAGAGGATAGTTTAGATCATCATTTACACCATTGAAGAGTGGGAGAAGACCAAAAGAGTAAGAAGAATTATAGAAATGCAAAAGTGGTGTGAGAGTGTAGGAAAATACAAAAGCACGGAGTGTGGTGAACAATTATAGTGGCAAGGCATATAGTGCGCTCAAGTGGGCACAAGCAAGGCTAGGGTTGTGAGTGATTGGTAACATTGGAGCAAGAGGAAGTATGAATAAACTAGAGTTGGGAATGAGCACTTGAGAGGATGTGAGTGAGTAGTAGCATAGCTGAGTGACAAATGGAAGGAGGGTGCTCAACTAAGAGAAGGTGTGTGTGATGAATTGAATGCAAAGTAGTGATAGGGAAGGTGAGATGATGAAATGAAGGTTAGACGAGTTCTTGTGTTGGACAATTTGTAGCAAAGAAGGTTTGAGAGAGCCAACCCAATGTGATTGATTTGAACTATTAAATAATGGGGGACATGAACATTTCAATGGGATTAGGAGGGTAGTTAGGACTTTTCTTATTTAGATACCATATTGGGGGAAAATAATTCATTGTTTTATTGTTTGAATCAACTAGTTCTATACATAGGAATATATGAGGATACAATAAGAAAACAAATAAATGAGAATAATACCTCAATTATGAGCAATGAATAACCTTCCAATTTTATGAATCCTAAACCCTACCTATTTTGTCAATAGATCCTCTTATGCTCACAAAGGTAATACTATTTCTTTTTTACAAGGGTTTCTCCATATAATACTCACTTTTTAAAAGATAATCGATTAGCTATTTGTCGTGTTATACATTATGTTCATGTAGACTTTATGCTTTATTATTTCAAAAATTATGTGTTTTCCAATATAAATCTATAATAACTTTACAGTACTATCTATATTTTCTTGTTTAAGCACACTTGGGAAATATTCTAATCACTTTATGTTAAATTGTTGTTCTATGCCTTTTCACGTTCATTTTTCTAAGAGTTCACTTAACAAACCACCAAACTTATGCCACTATAAAATCTTTGACTCTTTAGAATTTATCTTACCCGTTTTGGTGGCTAGATTACATTGGGACATTGTCATCATCACCTGATGAGATATTCGACCTATCTTTTGATGACCAAATTAGTACTTTTGAAGATTTTCAAGTTTCTTTTCTTGGATTTTCTATTTAAGTTTTTTTCCCATTTTGGACGTTTTGTTTTGGTTTTAATTTTCCTAATAATCTTTTTTTTCATTTTTTAAATGCATAAGATCATAGCAAGTTAAATAACAATTTTCCTGGCAAGCATTATGATGCTCAACCATGCCTATTAATAATGGCCAGTCAATCTATTTTAACATTTAATGATCACTATCTTATGCATAGGCAAAATGAATGGTTACAGGGGCTCGTAATTGCCCATAATTTCTTCATAAAGGAGTGAGTAAAATGGCAGTAAGAATTCCTGGGAAAGAACATGAAACTTGTGGTTGGCTAAGAATATGAGCTTTCATTATTGATGTGATAAGAGCCACTTAAAATCAACTTGAAGGCATGATAAAGCTTGGCATATTATCTTTAAATAGTTGTCAAGGAAGCCACCAAGTTCTTGGTTCTAAAATAATCACAATGACATTAGCTCCTAGTTTCATTGGTTGTCCTTTGTTATTCTTCCAAACTTAATTCAACCTTGTATGAATTGTCATGAGGTAGGAAAATTTTGGTTTCAGAAACCACTTGTAGTGTGAAGTCATAATATACTTCATACAGGTTATAGTATGCATCTAATGTATGTATATGCAGATCCTATGACCAACACATGCTTATCAAATGTCTTGATTGGTTTAGGTAGAAATTCAAAAATTTTGGGTAAGCATTCATTTAATGAAGTATGATAACATATATTTTGTGTAATTATTTGAAAGGGTATATCTTTCGCATGAAAACATCCTTTCTTTGTGTGATTAGAATCATAAACAATCTTACCTTAATCGTTAAGAAACACCTTCAAGTCTGAGAACTGTATATAAATTTGTTTTTTATACTATTCTCTTGTTAAGGTGCTATATGTAGGGGTATAAGTGAGTCTAATTGAGCTTTGATCATTGTTGACATTGTGGCTTAGTTTAGCAAGCCCATGAGTCAATCTCTTGTTTGAGCTGCTTATGATTATGCTCATCAAGCCAACTATATATATCTTCACATGCTACTGTGGAGCTCTACAAGCTATTACTTTTTGCTAATATGTTGACAAGCTCAGTTGTGGTTTTGATTACTTCGACTTGTTTACACCCTTAGCTATACATGATGTCATTTAGTAAAAAAAAAACAAAAAAGTAGGAAAAATGATTGGGAACTTTAAATTAATTGTTTGTTACATATTAGCAAAATCACATTATTTATGTACAAATGTAGTTTCTGTTATGTGTGAAACTTTGTACAATACCCTACCAATTGAATGATCCTATTTATTTTCTTATACATTGTCTTATGCTCATAATTACAGAAGTATTATGAAGATTGGAATGACCCTAATAAGGATGCTGTAGAGAAACAATGCTTGCTCATTGAGTTCCCTGACACACATGTTAGCCTTAGTTAAAGGAAAGATGAAGCAATTTTAACTGCAGCTATTGTTGCTCCAACTACAGTACTAGATGTAATTTGTGTCCTTCTTTTATTGCCATTGTTGTGTTAAGAGCTGTGCAAATACATAAGATTAGTAAAATTGTGTGATAGCTATTGTCATGACTGCCTTTAGTTCTTTTAATTTTTTTGTTTAATATGTGATAGTTCATAAGTTTTATAAGTGAGTTCCTTAATCTAGATTATTTCATTCATTTATTTTTGAAAATTCCTTTTTATCTTAAAAGTTTTCTTTATTTTTAATTGTTCATTGCAATTTGATAATTTTAATATCTTTTTTAATATTTTTATTCTATCAAATTTTGTTTTGGTTACATGCATGTACAAATTTGAGGAAATAAAGCTATGCTAGTTTAGTTTAAGCATAGACTTAAGGAAAACATTTGGTTCATAATATCTTGGCATAAATTTAGATAATATAAATTTTCTCTCTATTTAATTTATTGAGGTATAATATATGATTAATGTTGACCTCACTTTTGGAGTGAGGATTCAATCTTCCCATCTTAGACTTAGGAGTCTTCTATTAGACAAAAACTTCCTAATCATAAGACAATTCTAGCAATTAGGTGAGCACTTAGCTTAATCCTAGAGACTTAGAGGAGTTAACCATAGGATTAGGATATGCCTTAAGGATTAGGACAATCTACCTACCCTATAGCTGAACCCAACCGTGTTCACCTTCTTAAGCCACAACCAAATTCAATTCTTATCAAACCTACAACCACATCATCATATATCGAAATCAAATCAAACCAAAATCCAAACCTAAGCCCTATGACCTATCCCATGGACTTAGCCAAATCTTAATCCAAATCAATCCAACATCAATTGATTTTCTAATAATCAATTTATATTTTCAATCATCTTCCTAAACATAATTCAAAGCTACATTAAAATGATCAAAACTAAATCAAACTATTTCAAACCAAACTTACTAAAAGCCCTATGACCTACCTTCATGGACTTAGCCAAATTTCCATCCAAATCAACCCAAACTCAATTGATTTTCTCATAATCAATTTATATCTTCAATCATCTTCACAAATATAAATGAAATATACATTTAAATCATCAAAACTAAATCTAACTAAATCAAGATCTTTCCTAAGCCACATAAACCATTTCCATGGACTTAGCTAAAAATCCACTCAATTCAAACCCAATTCAATTAAATTTCTCATGAATCAATTAATCCTTCAAGTATCATCCAAAATATAAATGAAATCTACAATCATCAAACCAAACAAAAATCAAACCAAGTCAAACCCAACCTAGCCATCTCGACTTAGAATATCGAAATGAACCAAAACTCATCTAAACCCAAATCAATTGCAATTGAATTTATATATCAATCCCAAATCCATATATAAACTCAACTAAATCAAACTCAACCCAAAATCAAGCCAACTAAATCCAATTGGTTCACTTGACCCAAAGTGGCCAATTTGACCTATTTGAGCCAAGTTTCAATCCTACCCAAATTGGATTGAACTAAGCCAACCAAAGCCTCTTATCATGATTGTTGATCACCCTAGGTTGATCAAGTGTAATAAGTCAAGTCAACTTGGTCATTTGACCAAGTCAACCCCTTAACTAATATGAACCTAAACTAGCCAAATTGTACCCTAAGCCAAATCCCTTGAAACCAATCATTCATACCAACTCAAAATCAATATTTGAATATGACTTGACCTTCAATTAAGCCAAATCAAACCCAATTGGCCCTCTTGACCTAAGTTGAACCAAATTGACCTAAAAACTAAATTAGGTCAAATTAAAATATAAACCAAATTGATTGCAACCAATGGCTCAAGTTCATTCCAAATTGATTATTGAACTTGATCAAAGCCATGATTGGACCCAATTGAACCCAATTGACCTACTTAGCCCAAATTAACCTAACGGGTCAAGTTGGCCTAAATCAAAACCAAATCCAAATCAATTAAAATAAAAGCCTACAATCTTGTTCAATTGGTCAACTAAACCCAAACCAACACCTAAACCAAGCCAATTTGGCCAATTTGGGCAAATTCGTCAACTTAACCCATTTGACCCAAATGAACTCAAATGAGCCAAAATCAAATCTAAGCCAAACTAAACTAAATAATTGAACTAAAACATCCCAAATGATCATATGAACTTGACCCAACCCTTGGTTTGACCCAATTTGACCAATTGGTCAACTTGACCCAAGCTAACCCAATTTGACCTAAATGAGTCAAATTGAGCCAAATCAAACTAAATCAACTCCAATTGATTTGAAATAACCTACTTTTGACTCATTTCCAATATATTTAAATCAAATCCAATTCTAAATGACCATTATACCCTTAGTTCAAGGGTATTAGATGAGGCAAATCACCCATGTAAGTGGTCATTTCCTTGGCACTCACGCTCCCAATGGTCCACCTAGGCACTAAAACACTACCCAACCTGACCCAAGGGTGGTTGGGTGATGACACATGGGAGGTGAACTCACCTCACCTTCTCTATTGGAGCTCTTGGCATGCATGAGCCCACTATTCCCCTTGGCGCCACTCACACCTTCACCCACTCAAACCGAGCCCCTCATCCACCCACTCCACCCAATGACTATCCAGGTCCGATCAAGAGAAGGAGGTATACCCCCCCCCCCCCATTCCAACTCAAACTAGCACCTTGAGTGAGAGAGCATCCTAGAGATTTTTCAAAGTTCTCAAAGCTCCCCATTGCTAGTTTTACCAAAGCCAAATAGGGCATCCACCTCTCCTATCCAAATCAGTCATTTCTCTACTTAACTCAAATTAACCTTGCACACACCTTCCCCAGGACTCATCGAGCAAGAACGAATCATCTCCCAAGAGTCTCGAGCACCAGATGTGGGACTTTAATCAACGCCAGCCTCCCAAGCTAAGGGTGTTGGTCTTCCTAGAAAATGGTAAGCAATCAAAGCTCATGCCGATCAGTAGGGATTTGTCTCCACTAGACGAAGCTTCCTTAATCATTTGCACCATCGATCTTGAGATCTGGTGAGGTATGCCATTAAAATCGAGCTTTTGGCCAAAATGGGTTTGAGCTTTTGAAGAAAATTTGCATCTCGTGTGATCTTGACCGTTAGATCCTCTCCAATCTATGTCATGAAGGAGTGGGATCCTCTTGGAGTTGACCCAAGCTTAAGTAAGCTCAAATGAAGTGAGCAGTGGGGGACAAACCCCATCTCTCGTCGCTCGTGGGATGGTAGATCACGCCGTATTCTTGTGCGGATGAATGGACGATCATGATTAGATCTGTCAGTTTAATCTAATTTTATCTTAATGCACCGTTAGATTAATCATAGTCATTCAATCTTAGATTGGATGATGCACGAGAAAGCGTGTCCATCATTTCCACGTAAGCGCTGAGTTGGATAAGTTTTAAATAACTAATCTCACGGTGCCATGTGGAAAGCATGCTGCGTCAGTGGGCTATGTGGCACCAATGGGATTAAGTTTTAATTAGGGCTAATTAATTCATTTTAATGGATAAAACTTCCAAAATTCATAACAAATCATAGAAATTTAAAAATATATATAAATAAATATTCATTTTCGAGGTATTTTATAGGAGAATTAATTATAAATGATCTTAATTAATTTTAATTAGTAATTAATGCTTAATTAAGGTTTAATTACAAAATTAATTAGCTTAATTATGCCTCAATTACTTGAGAAATTAATCCCAAATTTTTGTGGGTTAATTTAATGGGATGAACTCTACCTCCCATGATTTTCTTGGGATTTATTGCTCACTTAATTAATAATTGACTAATTGAACCCTAATTACTATTTTAAGTTAATCAGTGATTAATTAATTCCATGAACAGTAATTAATAGGTTAATTGAGTTTATTAATCATTTCTCAATAGTAAATGAACTAAGGAATAGGGTTGGGACCACTTTCCTAGCATATCCCCCAAAGTTCATTTCACTTTTTCAAAATGAAATTAATTAAGGTTTAATTAATTAACTACATCACTTAATTAAATTAAAATCATAATCATATTAAACCTTAATTAATCAATTCTTAGATAGACATTTAGGTGTTTAATAACCTAAAGATATCTTAAGAAAATTATGGTTAACCCACATGTGTGGCGAGGCCATAAGAGTACCTAATTAAGTTCCTTAACTTTATTAACCATTAATTATGAGCCAATTATATTAAGCCCTTTTATTTCTTAGGTTGCTAATTTAATTTCCAATTCATGTGCATATCATATTGGGTCACAATTATTTGGGTAATTATGTTAAGGTAACATAAGAAAGGGTTAATTAATGTATTCAACTCATATTATAATCTAATTAACTCATAAAATCAACTTAATTACATTTCTTTGAACCAAATAATTATCAAATGGGGATGGGTTAAGATTAAAAACTTTTTCTCACATCCTTAGATCAAATCAAAACATGAAATTAAAATGATATTATGAAAGCTTTGGTTTACTTTAAATGGCTTTATCTAGTATGATTGTCCTTAGGAATTAATTTGATTGAATGAAATCATATTTTTATTCTTATTCATTCTTTTACAATCATGTCAAATGTTGTATGTCATTTGAAATCATACATTCATCTTTTTAAAATTAATTAAATCAAATGATTTTCTTTTATGTAAACTTGCATGTGTTGGATTAATAAATAATATGTGTGGCTATTATCACTAACAAATTCAAATAATTTTTCTAAAGTTTATAAATCAATTACATTGATTAGAGTGATAATAGTTATGAATATAAATCAGCTTTGCATGTGCTTATAGCTTAGGTATATGAAGTAAAGCTTTCTTTTCCTTAATTCCTATGTGGCTTTACATGTATTTGAATTTTAATAAGTATATCTAGATGTCCAATAAATATGAGGCTTTAAGTAGCCCCAAGGAGATCATTTGATTACCTCACTTCCACGGTTAATAATGACACTACTTATTTAATATCATTTACATATATTTCTACATTAGAATTTGGATTGAACTTTAATTCACATGCATAAATGATTCAATCAAATAAAAGTTCAAACTTTGCATGATTCTCATCTTTATAGTTGTGTATACATTCATATGTATTTAAGATAGCAAGTGTTTAGTCTAGACATCCTAGTAATACGAGGGTTTAAATAGCCCCAAGAAGGTCATGTAATTACCTCACTTCCCTGCTTTAACAATGGCACATACTTGCTTACATCTTTTACACATGTGTAGGTATCCTTAATTTAAAGATGAAGATCCCATTTTGTTACCAAAAATACATGCATTCATATTCACCTAAGTCATTAGCATGTGTCATACAAATTTGTGCTTTCTTTTTCTTACCCTTGTATAGATTTATATAGGCTTAGAATGTTAATAAGTATATAGCGGACATCCCAAGAATACGAGGCTTTAGCTAACATCAAGGAGGTCTTTTGATTACTTCACTTCCATGCTTAACAATGACACGTACTTATGCGATTCCATTCTTATGTATTGTGGTATTAGAATTTGGATAGAGCTTTAATTTACATAATTCAACCAAAATATATATATATATTCCAAACATATATATATATTCCAAACATATACATACATTCATCATTTAAGTGTGCTAAAATATGTTGTATGTGTAAATACATTTAGGATTAAATCATATGAATGTTACATGTGATGGAAGGGAATGGTTTGATATATGTCATGTGGCAGTAATTTAATTAGGTTAATCTTAAGATGCCTTTCATGTTCAATAGAGTTATTTAAAGTGAACCTAAACTTAGGATTAATTTAAAATGTAATAAGCCATTCACCAAGAGAACTAAATAAAACTAATGTGTTTTAGAAGGTGGTATAGGGATGAAAGAGGGTGAACCTCTTTCTTCTCTCTTTATAATACCTAGTTGCTAAGTGTAATCATATGAAACAAAAGAAAGAAAAAAATTATTATTCTCAGACCAGTTAAATAACTTCATGTGAAATCAACTCTTTATGTTAAATTGAATCCATCTATATAAATGACTAGTAAATTATAACTCTAATGCCTAGTAAGACATACCATACCAAGCCTTAGCACCCACATTAGAACTAAGTCACCACCTCTAATCATAAGTTAGATGTATGTATGGTGTATGTTTTATTTATGATGTAATATTTTAGACTGGATGTTAGGGTGTATATTTTGTAGATTGGATACTAGGCCTCTCTTAGCTAGATCATGTCTTCTGCAAGAGATTATGCTTAAGAGGATGCTTAAAGATAAATATAAATGCTCTCTTTGCAAGTTGCTTGAACCCCAAAGCATAATCCAAGTTAGAACAGGTGGGCATGGTTACCCATGTAGGTCAAGTTAAAATTATATATGCTTTGGGATTTTGTGTTTAGCTAACACTTATTTTATGTAGTTAGATTTACTTTTTTCTATTCTTAATGTAATTTTTAATAGGAATTAAGATTAATGCTATGGGGGATTAGAATAAGCAATGGCTAGAAAGCTTTATCTTGAGGTGCTGTTGCCTTTGAAGTAAGCATATCCAAATCAAGAAAGAAGATATGATTAAATGAAGGAAAGAAGACCCCCATAGCATTTAATACAATTATAATTATTCTCTCATATTCTTAGTTGTATAGAGTTGAGCTCGGCTACCCATCTTTTTTTGGGTTATATGACGGTACCCGACCACACCGGCCTTTTATTCTTTTGTGGTTGTCATAAAATTGATTGATAATTTGTTTAAATTGAGCATTAAAAATGGCATTCGTTTCCATAATTTCTTATGGTTGATGCTTTAATTGTGATGATTAGGCTCTTAGGATAAAAATAAATCTTCTATCCAACTAATCACTCATAACTAAATTTTAAATAACTCATAATCTCACCATAAAGCCTAGGCATTAAATAAGATAATTAAAATATTTAGCAACCCCTTAGTTGTATGGTTGTATGTTTCACCTCATGCATGCATTTTGAATCACTCTTGCAAAATGAGAGCCTCTATTCTTACACGCATAGGGACCGCTTGACCCATGAGAGCAACCCCTATTGATGGAGCTTCAGCCTTTCTATTTAGATTTGGCCAATAATCTACTTCATCATGCATTTAGGAGTATAAAAATCCCAAAGCCTTTGTCAAAATAAAATAAAATTTATAAAAAAATTTTATTTATAGAGTAAGTCATGTGCTCATCCCACTCATGCTCTAGCCTCTTAGAGAGTAATTTTAAGATTTTAGTATCTTTCAAACTAAATAATTACCGTAGCTATCTTGTAATTCATAATACCAAGCTACATAGTTTTAAAATCATATATGGAGTTAGATGGCGGACACTCCAAGTAGTTATAAGTCCAAAAGTTGGATGGGTTTATTTTGTCTTGTGGAGGTAAACCCTTATGTCCACATGTTACTTAGATTTAGGTCATGATTTAGCTTGTACTAAAGCTCACTAAATTTAGGATCTAAGGTTGTTGTTTCCTTCAGGCTACAAGAATAAATCCTCACTTTTTAGGTATTTCCATAATCTTTTGTTGATGGGTTATAAGCCCTGACAATCTAATAAAATTCAACTTTAATAAATAAATCTCTTCACTTTCAAATATATAAATCCCAATCATAGGATAGATTAGAATGCTCACTAGGCTTTCTAGTATCATGAGTATTTCCTACTTCCTCCATTTGGATTTCAAAAAAATAAGTCTTCTCCTCGAACTGTCCCATTAGATTTTTCAAACATAACCAATCCTTTGATAGTCTAACCATTAAATCTTTGGAGATTATAATTTTCTACTTTAATCAAGAGTATTCTTAGGGGATTTCTTTCTTTAGAACCTAATTAACTATCTAGGCTTGCCTCCATAGGGAAATTAAGAACTTAGTTTAATATAAACCTTGCTTTATTCATCTATGTAAAGTAAGGGAAAAATCTATGGTATATTCGAAGACCCATCATGCCTTATGAGTTTTTATTAGGTGATTAGGTCCATTAAAGGGTGACGTCTCAACCATTGGGATAGTACATCATACCTCAATTCTATACCTGATCACTTCAATAAGTACCCCCTTCGACCTGCATGCTGTCCTCCACATCCAAAATTAAACACCATAATTAATAATTTATTTTAATTTTTTCCTCAAAATAACTCAAAATATAAGAAAATTCATTTTGATCAAATTTGGGTCAAAATATCTTAAGTACTTTTAGAAAAGGTTGCAATTGGTAGGCCATTGTGGATGTGTGAATTTGTTAATAGCCATGTTGTGGTCGAAGTGATTAAAAATAATAATGCATAGGATAGCGGCATACATAAAGGGACCTAACATCTCTAAGTTATTGCCTAAGATGATACCACCCATCTCCCTAATATTTTCTATGAAATGGACTTGAGAATCATTAAGAAAGGTTACTATAGCATAGCAATGAGTATAGGCTCTAAGCCAATACACTCATTCATTTTAGTGTCAAAAAGTCAAGATGTGAAAATCAATCTATAAGTCCCTAAAAGCTAGGTTATCACTCTTCTAGTCAATTTGTGATATCATGCTAGGGAGTAGGGACTATGTATGTTCATTTCTAATTATGTCATAAACATTAAGTGTTCAAATAATTATTGCATTTGGTTTTTATAATTGAATTTAACATCAACATGAGAAGGGATTAGTTGGCACAAAGTTATGTCTTCATGGACTGAGAGAAAAGTGTTACATTCATAACCCATAAATATATGAGTTTTATGTGCAAGATGTATCATTATCAATGTGTCAAGACACATTAAGAAGGATTGTTGAACATTTTTAGAGCATCTTTAGAATATTAGCTTTTTTCAAACATTAACTTGAGCTTTATGTAACATTAGCTCAAGATCAAGCAAGTCAACAATATAGCCACCTTTCACCTTCACTACATGATGAATAAAGTATTATAATAGCTTATGGACTACTTTGCCATTATTTTCGTAGGCAACGTTCATATTTACACTCTTAGCCTGACAAAATATCGACTCATTTGGTTTCATCTAAAAAACTCTCTAAGACCATTGATTATACACTAGGTTTTCAATAATTTTTTAGGTTGATCATCATCTTTGGGCCATGTGGTCAATGTTAATGCCATTTGGGATCCCGTTATTTCATTATTTTTATAGTCTTACTTGTAGTAAGATGTCTTTATATATTTCTTACTTCTAAAAATTTAAAACAAAACTCAAATAAAAGCAATTCGTATCTTCATGTCGTCCAATGGTGTCGCCATCAGTGCTCAAACATTTTCTCATTCATAATTTTTAAAAAAGACATTGATAGAGTTCAAAATTAACATACAAACAATATATTGCTCTTAATGGGAATGGGATAGATATGTGTCAAGATAAGATTGAGATCATTTGTACCTTTGTAATATATATATTTATATATTTTGAGATAGTTATGAGATGAGGAAGGAAGACACACCTTGAATCTAGAGTAGAAAATCCGCCCTCAATAGAAGTAATTGAGTATTGAGTTTAAAAAATAGTGCATAAAAATTTCATTAAATTGAGTATACATATAGTTAGATTTATAAGATTCAAATATAAGCAAAATAGGAAATTAATAACTCTAGAGTAATTAAAGCTTATAATATCGAGCAGACTTTGAATCCGATCTCCTTGATTTTGTCATCCTTGATCAAAGAAGATCTCAGAGAAGAGGGATTTCACTTAATCAGATAATCCACAAGAATCATATATAAGGTCTTTTAGAGATTCAAAACCTTTTATTATTATCATTCTTATACATTATTTCTCTAATTAATAAAAAATATTTTTGAATAATGTTGTCCTTATTTATTTTAACTTACCATGTAGCTTTATCAAAAAATTTACCACTAGGATCTGTAATATGAATACGGTTTCTTTTGTGTTTTTTTTTCAAGATTTTAAGAATCAGTAGAAAATATCCAATAGTTAAATTACGAGATATTTGGGATCCCTTTATTTAATTTTTTTTTATAGTGAACTTGCAGTAAAACGCCTTTATACAATTATTACTTCCGAAAATTAAAAAAAGACACAAATAAAAGCAATTCATAACTTCGTCTTATCCAATATGCCATCGCCATCAATCTAAACATATTCATATTTTTTTTGGGACAAAAGATAGTGATAGAGTCCAAAATTAACATATTACAAATAATATATTACTCTTAATGGGAATGGGATAGATATGTGTCACGATAAGATTGAGATAATTTGTACCTTTATAATATATATATGACACTGAAGGTTGGATATATTTTAAAAGTATTATGATAAATAAATTGATTTTAAAGTCATAAATATGTCGCCATTTTAATAAATTTAAAATTAACATTTGTGTAATGAACAACAAATAAATAATATAAATTCTCATATTAGATAAACATAAATAAAAAATTAAAGGTATATTTAAATTTAAACATTATAAACAATAAATAAAAAATATATAAATAATTTATTGGTTTAAATTTAAAAATTCTTACATTAATAAAATTAGCAAAAGAAAATAAAATGTCCAATAAAAAATTAATGTAAATTATTTTCAATTTATAAAGTCAAATAACTTGCATTTACCGTAAATATATATAAAAAGAATTAATAAGGAATAATGATATCTGCAGTATAAATCCATAAAGTAGAGACCCAGATCAGGAAAAATTAACTTTGTATTGATTACTTTCTCTTGAAATTCTAAAAACAAACTATGTCAAGATTTTTCAATCAAATCAGATTACTAGAATTATGAAATATAACAAGATTAATGGAACTAAGGTAATTCGTTGAAGGCAGCCAATTCACATAGTTGACAAACCTGGTAATGAAGAATGGTTGCAATAAGGAATCCATTAAAACATCTTTAAAATCAAAATGTCAAAAGGAGAAGAAGAGCAAGCATCTCAATGCTAACAGTCTCAACCTTACATCTACTCTCCTTCGTCTTTCAAGGGATGTAGATTATCAAAAAATTAATTAGAAATAATGGAAATGTTTAGATTAATATGAAGTTTCCTTAAACTAAAAGCCTACGTTTAAGTTACAAGGAGAAAATATAAGAATTAAAATGTTTAGATTATAAAATTAATTGGGAATAACGATTCCATTTAGATTAATGTAAAGTTACATTAAACATAATTAAAATTAATTGGAAATCAGAATGAATTTTAAAGTAATTAATGTAAACTCATTAATTATTTATAATTAAGTTCATCAATTTATTTTTAGAATTGACTCTTATATATTCTATGACTAGATTGAAATCATCAAATCAATCGAATATAAAATGAAAGGCTAAGGACTGTTTGAGATCACTTTCTATTTTTATTTTTATTTTTATTTTCAATTTTTTAATTTATTTTATTTTTGTTTTATGTGAAAATAAAAATATGTTTGATATTTCTATAAATTTTTTGTATTAAAAATAAAAAAAACGTTTTGTTGTTATCTTTTAAAATTTTTAATAGAAAAAATAAAATAATGAAATTAATTATTACTCTATAAGGCAGCTTGGGACCACTTTGCATTTTTTATTTTTAAAATTTTAAAATAAAATAAAAATATGTTTGATATTTTCTTATTTTAACATAAAGCAAAAAAAATATTTGGGGACATAAATGATGATGATGGATGTTGACCTACATATCTATTCTATTGCTCGAATCAAATCAAATGCAATGAAATGGATGATCAATGAAAGTTATATTTAAATTAGATTTGAATAATCATCGAAATAATCTAAAAAGTACTCATTCATAAAAAGAATAACTTAGAAAAATTCAAAATGAAGAAATCTATCAAATAAAAATTTTTATAGTTGATTTAATTGCACATAATAAAATCGACAAGCTACAAATTCAATATCACGTGATTTGAGCAATATTATTTTGATCATCTCCAATGTTGCTTAAAATATATCTACTTGCAAGATAAACTATACCGATGCATTTGAAACATTATGCAAAAGAAATACACCCATTTGATGGTGTTGACGCAAAAAAATGAATTATAAAATACCTATTATATTTAAATTTATGAGAAAGAAATAATTTATGAAAAGATATAAATATATTTTAAATTATTATTATTCATGAAGTAAGTTAAATTATTATTACTAGTATATAATCAAGTTAAATTTAATTAGAATCAATTAAAAATTAATATATAAATTCAAATTTATATTATATATATAAACACACATGATATATTAAAATTAATCTACTATTATCTTACATTCAAGATAAATCTTATTAAATTATTAAATTAATTATTATATTATATAATATAATTTTAAAAAATAAAAAATCAAATCAAATCTTTAAAAATCTGAAAAGTATGACTACCTATTTTAAAAATAAAGAAAAATAGGTTTTACATATTTTTAGTTTTTTTGAAAACAAAAAATAAATTTGTTTAAAATCAGAAAAACAAAAATAATAAACAGATAAACAAACATATTTTTTAATTTTTTTTTATGTTTCTTAAAAATATAAATAGATAACATGAAACAAAAAAAATGATTCCAAATAGGGCCTAAGATTTACTATTGGAAGAAACACAAGCCACTTTTTAATAGTATATATATATATATATATATATATATATATATATATATATATATATATATATATATATATATATATTTTTTCAAATAGATAGTGATGAGATGAGGAAGGAAGACACATCTTGAATCCTAGAGTAGAAAATTTCACCGCACCAATGAGGTAATGAGTAATGAGGTTGTGGTCATTTAAAAAAATAATGAGAAATTTCATTCAATTGAGTGAATGAGTAAATAAATGATTTATAAGATTCAAATATAAGAAAAAAAAAAGGAAACTAATAAATCTATTAGAGTAATTAAAGCTTATAATATCGAGTAGTTATGGACTTTTGAATCTTGTCTCCTTGATTTTATCCTTAGATCAAGAAGATCTCAGAAAAGAGGACATATTACTTCATTTAATTAGATAATCAATATTAATCATATATAATGTCTTTTAGAGATTCAAACCTTTTATTCTTATCATTCTTATACTTTATTTCTTAATATTATTATTTTGACTAATGTTATCATTCTCATTGTTTACTTTAACTTATCATGTAGCTTCAACTAAAAATTTTACCACTAGGATCTATCATATGAATGTTCTAATTTCTTTTGTGTTTTTTTTCTTCAAGATTTTTAAGAATTATTGTAATAATGAAAAAAAGAAAATTATTGCAATAATAAAGAAGTTAGAATGAAAATAGAAGGAGAACTCACAGAGATAGTGATGAGATGAGGAAGGAAGACACACCTTGAATCCTAGAGTATAAAATTCTTGGCCCGCACCAATAGAGATAATTTAGTACTGACGTTGTAGTCGTTTAAAAAATAGTGCGATAGGAATCTCATTCAATTGAGTATATATATAGTCAGATTTATAAGATTCAAATATAACGAAAAATAGGAAATTAATAACTCTATTAGAGCAATTAAAGCTTATAATATTGGGTAGTTATGGACTTTTGAATCTCTTCTCTTTGATTTTTATTGTCCTTCGATCGAAGAAGATCTCGATAGAAAAGGGGCCAGATTACTTTATTTAATCAGAGATAATCAACTTTAATCATATATAAGTTCTTTAGAGATTAAATCTTTTACTCTTATCATTCTTATACTTTATTTCTCTAAGTAATAAAAAATATTTTTGACTAATGTTGTCATTCTCATTATTTGCTTTAACTTAAAATGTAGCTTTAACTAAAGGATTCTTAGTTCATTTACTAACACTTACATGAAGTGATTATATACTATTCATTATTAAAATATAAAATTCAGTCATTAATAAAATTGAAAAAAATATGACAAGCATTTTTGCCAAGTGATTAAGAGTTTTGAGGTCAAATTTTGCACATGTATTATGTGTGTGAGTTTATCATTAAATTGATTAAAAAAATTACAAGTGGTAGTTTGATTTCAAGAAATTCATATAATTTTTAAGTATAGAATATTTCAAAAGAGTTTATTGTGATTTACTTATAAATTTTGAAAAAGTACAACTAAAAATTGAACAATTATCCATTGAGTACACTTTCAAGCTCAAATGCAGTGCATTCTCACTCAAAAGAAAAGATGTACCTAATTTCAAACAATAACCAAAAGTTAATTAGACTTCCTAAATAAGCTTTAGCATTCATCAAGTTGAAAAAAAAAAATTATATAGCGATAGAAAATGATGAATCATGGGTGCAATTTTAATCAACTGAGTAGATGCTAAAAGATTTGTTAAAACCCAAAAAGTGGTACCTAGCACTCAATGCTAATGTGAAATTGGAGTTAACATGCTTAACCAAGTTTGAAATGTAATAAACATACATCACATATGGTGAAGAGTTCCAACCTTCATTAATTTAATATGATCAAGATCGAAAGCTACCATTTTGGATGATCAAGCACCATCCAATCTATACTACTGACTTCTAAATAGAGTTTGAAATAAAGGACAACAACATTCTAATGAAATTAATAAAATGAAGATTTACATGTGCCTTACATACAATTTACCCCTCATAAGAAGATAGGCTAGTTCCAAATTTACACGATCCAATGTTAGTGAAGCCCTCATTATCTTCACCAAACAATAAAGAAAAACTTCTCAAAATAATAATAAAAATAATAACAAAATAAATAATAAATAATAAATAGAATAAAATAATAATAATAAACAAAATAAAAAAATAAAAATAAAGAAAAACTTCTCAAATTAAATTTGTAAAAAAAAAGAAAAGACAAAGACAAATTTGCTATTTAATGTTGGTGAATATTGAAGGGTAATTGGAGTGCTAGCTAAACTTTCTATCAAATACGATTGCCATACCATGAGCCTTTTGAGCCAAGGACAATCAAACACATAAATCAACAAACTTGTCAATGAAGTTCTAAGATTTTAATCTCTCTTATTCCCTTGGCTTAAGTTGGTTGCATTGCACTAAGATCTTGATTCTATCTATACATCAGGTATATGGATAGATCATTTTCATTAGTGCTTGCAATCCTTTGACGTTATTGATCATCTCGGTCATATGTGTGCCTCAGCCACACACCTATTGGGGTCCTTTTGTTGACCTCACTTTTTGAGTGAGTTCTAAACTTCCTCATCATAGATCTAGGAATCTTATAGACACTAAGAGATCCTTAGGCTTAAGATACTTCTAGTGATTAAGTGAACACTTAACCTAAGTCTAGAGACTTAGAAGAGTTAGATCGAATAAGGTGCCCTAGGGACTTAGGAAGACTTGCCTACCCTATAACCTAAACCCGATCACTTTCCTTCTCAAACAAACCTCAAATTTAACTCATATTCCAAATCCAAAATTCCAAACCAAATGATTGAAACTCATAATCAAGTCCAAAATCAAAACCCTTCGTAAGCCTTTGATTTCATCTTATGGACTTAACCTTAACCAAATTCAAATCAATCCAAATTCAATTGACTTTCTTGAAGATTAATTCCCCTCAATCATTTACCAAATCCAAATCCAAATTTCAAACCAAATGGTTAGAACCTATAATCAAATCTAAAATCAAAATCCCCTCAAAGCCTTATGGTTGGATTCGTAAACTAAATCTCCACCCAATTCAACACAAATTTGATTGATATCTTCATGAATCATTTATATCTTCATTTATACTCATAGACCTAAATGGGATTTAAACTCAAATAGCTAAAACTAAATCAAACTAAATCTAAACTCAACCAGATTTACTCCTTAGCCCTTTTGACCTACATCCATGAACTTGGTCATGGTCAAATTTGCTTCCAAATCACTCCAAACTCAAATGATTTTCTCATGAATCATTTATAAATGAAATATAAATCAATCAGCCAAAACCAAATCCAAAATCAAACCAAAATTTAATTTATACCCTTTATGCCAATTTCTTGAACTTAACCAAATCCTATCCAAATCAAATCAAAACCAATAGATTTTCTCTTGAATCAATCATTCCTTCAATCATCTATCCAAATATAAATAAAAGTTACAATCATGAAGCCAAATCAAAATCAACTCAAGTCAAACCCAACCTAGCCCATTTGACTTGAAATATTAAAATGAGCCAAAACTCATTTGAAGCCAAACTAATTGCAATTGAATTTATATGTCAATCTCAAATCCATATATAAACTCAACTAAATCAAACTCAACTCAAAATCAAGCCAACTAAACCCAATTAGCTCACTTGAACCAAAGTGGCCAATTTGACCTAAATGAACCAAAATCTAATTCAATTTAAATCAAAGTGAATTAAGCTAATCCAAACTTCATGTCATGATTGTTGATCAAGTCAAACCAAGTCAACCTAACAAGTTTACCAAGTCAACCCTTTAACCCATATGAATCTAAACTAGCCAAATTATAACATAAACCAATTGATTGCAACCAATGGATCAAGTTTATCCTAAATTGATTATTGAACTTGATCAAAGTCATAATCGAGCCCAATTTGACCAATTGGTCAACCTAACTGAACTTAGCCCAAATTGACATAAAAGATCAAATTGGCCAAAATTAAAATTAAATCCAAATGGATTCAAAATAAAGCCTACAATCATTTTCAATTATCCAATTGAACCAACACCTAACCCCAAGCCAATTTGGTCAAATTGGTCAACTTACCCATTTGACCTATAAGAATTTGAAAGAGCCAAAATCAAATCCAAAGCAAATTGAACCAAACCAATGGCAACAATACACTCCAAATAGTCATGTGAACTTAACCCAACCCTTGGTTTGACCCAATTTGACCAATTGGTCAACTTGACCTAACCTAACTAAATTTGACCTAAATAGGTCAAATTAAGCCAAATCAAACCAAATGGATTCAAATCACTTAAAATTTGGGCTAACCCACTTTTGACTCATCTCAAATTTACCCAAATCAAATCCATTATCAAATGGCTAAGATACCCTTGTGCTAAGGGCATCAAATGAGGAAAATCACTTGGGGGAATGGTCATTTTCTTCCTTGGCCACTTCCCACCCATCCATTGGTCCACTTAGGCACCAAGGACACTGGTGAACCTGACCCAAGGGTGGTTGGGTCAGCCAAGACTCATGGGAGGTGCACTAGCTCTAGTAAGACTTCATAAAAAAGCCCAATAGGTTTTTTTTACTTCTTCCAAATTCTTCCGAATCACCTCCCATTAAAACAGAAAGCGTTAGGACACTATTAATTGAGTTTAAGGACTACTTTACATGGAGTTATGAAGAGATGCTTGGATTGGCTCCTGACGTAGTAGTCCATAAACTAGCAATAGAGCCTACTGCTAACCCTACCAAGCAAGCTCCTAGATGCATACGATTAGACATAGAACAACATATCATTTCTAAAGTCAAGAAACTGATCGATGCTGGCTTCATTCAAGAAGAAAAATACCCTACTTGGTTAGCCGTCATCTCAGTTATGAAAAAGAATTGCCAAATTCACATATGCATTAATTTTAGGAATTTAAATAAAGCATGCCCAAAAGATGAATTTCCACTGCCAATCGAGCGATGGTAGATATTGCCTCATTTCATGCATTCTTCTATTTCATGGATGGCTCATCTGGATATAACCAAATAAAGATGGCCTCTGAAGTTGAAAGAAACACTACTTTTTGAACCCCGATCGATTCTTTTGCTATAAGGTCTTTCCTTTGCCTTAAAATACTCTACATACCGAAGCTATGACTAAAATCTTTGATGAACTCATTCATCATCAAGTTGAGTGCTATGTCAAGGATCTCTTGGTCAAAAGTAGAGAAAAGGAAGACCATCTCTTTAACTTGAGAGTAGTTTTTAAATATTTAAGATAACTTAACCTCAAAATAAATCCCCTGAAGTGTGAATTCAGAGTTGCATTAGGGAAATTCCTTGGGTTTGTTATCTGATGTCAGGGAATCGAAATCAATCTGATGAAGATCAAGGTGATATTAGAAATGCCACCCCCTGAAAGTTTAACTCAACTCAGATCATTCAAAGGGTGGTTGGCATATCTAAGATGATTTATATCTAACCTATTGGCAACATGCCAACCATTCTCTGCACTTGTCAAAAAGGATTCCAAGCTCAAGTTGGATGACAAGTGTGAGCGTGCCTTCGAAGAAATCAAGCATTACCTGACACTAAGCTCTACAGCTCTATCAAGCTTTCATACTTTACCGTGTTAGATGACTCCCTTAGTGCTTTGTTGGCCCAAACCAACAACGAAGGAAAGGAAAACACACTCTACTACCTCAACCATCATCTAATCCCTACTGAGGAAAATTATCCACCCATTGAGAAGCATTGCCTAGCTTTGATCTTTGCATCCCCAAAGCTACACCACTACATGCTTCCTCATAAAGTGGACTTAATCTCTAGGATCAATCGACTACAATATCTCATGATACGACTGACACTATCTGGATGGTTGGCACGATGGTCCATGACCCTCTCGCAATTTGAAATTACCTTTGTACCACTTCGTATGGTGAAAGGACAAGCGCTAGCGGATTTCTTAGCATCACACACTTCCCCGCTTACTCCACTTAGTGATGATCTCCCTGATGAAAAAATCTTGAACTTAAGGGATACTAGCATCACTAGAGATGTACTTTGATGGTGTTCCTCTCAAAGAGGAGAAGAACCACAATCTACTATTCCAAGAAAGGCAAGGAATAGTTCTCTTAACTCGCGATGTGATATATTCTCATATTTCTATCATCTCTTTACACCAAAACAAAGTTGAATATGAGGCTCTGATTGGCAGTTGGAGTTAGTTACTCTAAGCATCCAAAACATCAACATTTTTGGGGATTCTCAACTAGTTATCAACCAAATTGTTGGGTCCTATAAGGTTATATAGCCCTAGCTCCATCACTACCACAAGTACACTATAGATTTATTGGCCCAAATCCTAGAGGTTGCCATTTATAAGATTCCTTGAGGAGAGAACATCATAGCATATGCTTTAGCCAAGCTTGCTAAGGAGTTGGCATATCCAGAGGATGAGTCCATATCAATAAAGTCCAAAATAGATAAGTCTTATCCCTTATTGATATTAAACTTATCAAAAGTACTCTCTTGAGGGGAGGTTGCACAAGAAAGATGAGAAGTTAGATTGGAGGCAACCATTCATAGATTCTTTAAATAAAGCCAAACTACCTCAAGAGAAGTCCCAAGCCCATTAGATGAAGTAAAGAACACTTTCCTATGCTCTTGTGGATGGTGTCTTGTACTGGCGGTCTTTCGATCATATATGGTTATATTATTTAGCGGCTGGTAAAATCGTGATCAAAGTACACTCAAGATTATGTGGAGCCAACCAATCTCATTTGAATATGATAGCCAAGATCAAGAAACTAAGATACTACTGGCCAACAATGATCAAAGATTGCATGGATACAGCTAGGCGATGCCACCAATGTCAAATACACAATGGGGTCCTACACCAACCACTCAACATTCTACATCATATATTGGTCTCATGGCCTTTCGAGTATTGGGGGACCGACATAGTCGGTATGATTGATCCTCCTTCTTCTAAGGGTCATCAGATCATCTTACCTGCTACTGACTACATTTCCAAATGGGTGAAGGCAATTTTGCTTAGAGAGGTCACAAATCAGCATGTGCTCCAATTTTTTAAGAACCATATCATATATAGGTTCAGAGTGCCTCGATGAATTATATATGATAATTACATTCAAGTGCATCGAGATCAACAACTTAGCCTAGAGACACAGATTTGAGATATTCTACCATCAACTACTCTGGAAAACCGCTAGAAGCCTTCAGAACCCTCATCCAAATACTAAAGAAGACACTCAACAATAACAAGTGATTGTCATGAGGTAAGTTGAAGCCTTGTGGGCCTCCATCACATATAGAACTCCAACTCATCCTTTCTCATTAATGTATAAGATACCATTTAAAGTCAACTCCCATCACTAAATATAGCAGCACCTGTAATGCCAAGTTATGGTTAGAAGAGCTTAAAGGTTTGGAGGAGAGATCTGCATGCTAAAACCTCAAGTTGTACAAAGAAAAAATGATTCAAGCTCACAACAAGTTGGTCCATCCTAGATCTTTTAAGTATGAGAGCTTATTTTAGTTCTAAGGAGGCGATTGATGCCCCGTAAGATGGGAGGCAAGTTTGAACCCACTTGGGAAGTCCCTTTATCATAGAGAAGGCCTACCAAGGAGGATCTTATCCTTATTAATAATAATAAGCACAATGTCTCCAATCAATGGGCTCTACTTAAATTAATATTATAAATCATGTTTGAAAGTAATTATCATCAATGAAAATTATATTTTAAATGTAATCTCTTCCATGTTAAAGTATTCTACCAATCTGATGTGTTTAGGGTAGGTGTAAGGAACCCAGTGGAATCCTATCCTTCATCAACACACAGATACTACAAACAAACATATAAAATAAACAAATAACTTTTGTCTTGTTGAGATAATGCTCACATCGGTACTCACTAATCACTAGGTCACTGATGCCCCTACTTGTGTGTCAGTTGTTCTTCTTGCTTTGGAGGATGTAAGTCTACTATGCCTTCCTTCCTCACTTGGCCACTATACACCAAAGAGCACCTTGTTAGTAGGCTTTATAGCATGGCCGGTAAGCTACCTCATGTTGGCCTCATTTAAGAGGATGTAAGTTGACTATGCTTTCTTCTTGGATTAGCCTTCATGCACTAACTGGGTTCAATATATTTAAGATTTAGGATAAGTCCCATAGCATCCTTCCCTCTGACCGTGGGTCCAGCCCTTCCTCGAGGCTTAAGTAGTCACTCTAGGTCGATAACATCTATCCTGATAGACTATCCCATTGATCAATTTCATTTAAAAGTTAAAAGCCTACATGCTTTCTTTCCAAATTTATCGTTGCACCAATGGACACCTTAGGTTGCTTGGTTTTCACTATCTTGATAGACACACCACTCATCTTTGACACACCCTCATGCGATGGATACACCACTCATGCTGATGGATAAACCTTATGTTGGTTGGTTCTCACACCTTAAGATACACCACTCATAGCAGATGTAAGTCTACTAAGCTTTCTCCTTGAGTTGGCCACGCACCTATAGGCTTTCTTTTCTATGGAAAAGGATAATGCCCCTAGTATTTGTGCACACTATATTTGGATCACATCTTTGCGACCTTATTTAGACAATAATATCAGATTGGACAGTTCCCATTTTCTAGTAACTGGAGAATCCATCCCTGGATGTGCATTCACCCTTAGTCCAATAAATATTAGATAGGTCAAGACATAGCTCCTTCTGTGGTCCCTCATTAATAGGGTCCACAAAACATAAAAATAAAAAATATATTCACTTATGGATTAGGAGGACACCGTAGTGGTACCATTTCCCAAGCAAGTATTTTATCTTTAGGGCACAACAAACTCCCTATAGAACGCCCACTACTCTTGAGTTGATATAGCATTCACAAATAGTCACCCCTAAGTCAGTTTTGAGTTGTTATGCTACCAATAGGTCACCCCACCAATTGTTCCCTACTTTAGAAGATGTAAGTCTACTACACCATCTTCCTAACACAGCTGTTGCACACCGAAAGGCAACCCCTTAAGTTGGCTAGCTCTACCCCACAACCAGTAGACTATTCCTTTGAAATTGTAAATCTGAGATAGGACAAGTTCGGTTTAGCCCTTTCTCATCGGGTCCATCGCACACCAACATGGTCCATAAATTAAATCTATCAAATTTGACCAAGCTCACATCCTCAGCAAATATGCCCTTATTTCAAAATCAAACTAAATAAATAAGCTATATCAAATCACATGAAATTAAGATAAAATTAATCCTGACTACTTTTGAGTTGGCATAAGTCCCCAAGCATTAGGTCATTGAACCAACCTCCATAGTGGAGCCAAATTAAATTCAAAACCAACCTCCCTAGTGGAGCCAAATTAAACCAAATCCCCAAAGGAGTCTAAATCAAAGAAATCTAATCAAACTCTTATCCACAACGGATACATCCCCAAATAAATCAATGAAATCAAACTCAAATCTCAATACTCAGCTGATAGACTTAACTTCTCTAAAAGTCTCATATACCCAATCCTGAGACTGAGCCCATATCCTTAGTAGATATGCTTCCACACTAATTAAAATAAGACAAATTAAAGTCAATTTGTTTATATTTTTTGGTGGATTATAGATTCTTATCCCTAGTGAATCTTTTTTCCATAAATCATATAATCAAATCAAATTCAAACCTTATCCCCAACAGATTTTCTTCTTCTATGCCCTCATGATCGCCATATGTTATGTTCAATGGATGTGTGATCCCTAGTGGATCTCCCTCCATGTCCTTGACAATTCTCATCAAATATTATTTCTTCTCTTATGCACACCTTTAATACTTCAACTAAAAGCCAAATAATGTATTCATTTAAATAACATCATCTAACATTGAAATCAATGTTTTATGATTTATGATGGTGCAAGCTCAAACTAACTATATAATATCATGCTAAACATATTATAGTTCAATTAACACACTATATTATATTATAATATATATTATAATTTGCTATAATATAATACATTGTCTAACATTACACCTCATTAGAATAACTTAGAAGGAACAAATAACAAAATTTTTACAAAATATGAATAATGTTCATTTTGGATGTAAAATTATTATTTTTCTATTAGAAATGATACAAAATAGCATAATTTTGGTGCTGCTTCTTGGTGTGTGTCATGAATTTGACCAAATTCTTACCTTCAAACTAATATTTTTGTGAGTTTTGACCCAATGTATTGTAACAAAAGTAAAACATACAAAAATGTATAATATCATTTAGTAACACACCACCACATTCATATATATGAAGTTATATTGTTATGTATATTATATTTTAATATGCTTTCATATAATGTATTATCTTACACCTTAAAATGAATCACTTTAAGCAAAAAATTTATAAAATTTGGTTGAAAATTGAACATTTATTTTGGATGCAAAATTTCATTATTTTGATTAAATGACATGCCATAGCGCACCCCTAATGATGTTCCCTAAAGCTTACCTAAAATTTGGCCAAATCCCATCATCTCAGCCTATAAATTAGTATTTTTATGAAATATACTAGTTCAAACTCTACTACATCATACTATAATAAACTAAATATGCTAAACAATAAGTAGTAATACATAATAGTATGCTATAATGCATGATGCTACACTATTTTATGGCATCATATATTATAATACACTATAAGATATTATATTATATTATATTGAGGATTGCATAAGATAAAAAAATCATAAAATTAGTCTAAACAATAAAAAACTATATATTTTATTCATATCACTTACATATTTTAAATTCAAATAATATATTATGATGCCATGCTCTACCTATTATAAATTTGGCCAAATTCCACCATATTAAAGTCTAAATCAACATTTTTATAAATAATTCTAGTGTAGGCTCGACTGTATGATAGTAAAATACTAAAAGAATTTAAAATGCATAGAATAATATATTATGATATATGATGTTATACTATGCTACAACATATAATATTTATTTTGAACAAAAAATCTTACTTTTTAGACTACAAGTGAAGTAGCACACCATTGGTACTACAACCTATTTACCACTTTAAAATTTACAAATTTGATCATCTGGTTTATTAAATCATTCTTTTTATGATTTATATTAATATAGACTATAGGGCACAATACCATAATATACTAAAACATTTGAAAATATCTTATAACATCCAAAAACACATCACTACATACTCAAATATATGATGCTACATTATACTATAATATATGGTATTATAATATGATTTAGGGTTAGGGTTTAGGTTATTCAAATCTTTAATAGTCGAGGGAAATTCTCTTTGAAGACATTTTCTTTAGCTACCATAACTATGTTAGGATTAGGACATTCTTTAGATCTACTCTTAATGACATCTTTACTCAAGGTTTATGGTTTAGGGTTTGGTTTATTGTTTAGGTTTAGGTTTAGGGTTAGTTTAGGGTTTAGGGTTTAGGGTTACTTTAGGGTTTAGGATTTAGTAAGGGTTTAGGGTTGTAGGTTTCAAGGTTTAGAGTTATATTAATATAGAATATAGGGCACAATACCATAATATACTAAAACATTTGAAAATATCTTATAACATCCAAAAACACATCACTACATACTCAAATATATGATGCTACATTATACTATAATATATGGTATTATAATATGATTTAGGGTTAGGGTTTAGGTTATTCAAATCTTTAATAATAGAAAATTCTCTTAAAGACATTTTCTTTAGCTACCATAACTATGTTAGATTAGGACATTCTTTAGATATACTCTTAATGACATCTTTACTCAAGGTTTATGGTTTAGGGTTAGGGTTTAAGGTTTGTTTAGGTTTTTAGTTTAGGTTTAGGGTTTAGGGTTACTTTTGGTTTAGGGTTTAGGGTTTAGCTGTTAGGGTTGTAGTTTGTGGTCAGGGTTTAGGTTTAGTGGGGTTTGGTTTTAGGGTAGTTTAGGGTTAGGGAGTTTTGGAGTTTGGGGTTTTAAGATTTAGGGTTTAGGGTTTAGGGTTTGCTGTTTAGGGTTTAGTTTTTAGTTTAAGGTTTTAAGTTTTAGTTTAAGGTTAAGGGTTTAGTGTTTAATTACTTTAAAGAAAAAAAAAATTTAGATTCAACAATTCTACTTTTTGATTTCATCAACCAAGTAGCACCCCAAGTTTTCTTAGACCTAAGTTTTCTGGTTTAGGGTTTAGGGTTTAGCGTTATGGGTTTAGGGTTGTAGGTTTCAGGGTTTAAGGTTTATGGCTTTAGGGTTTAAGGTTTATGGTTTAGGGTTTAGGGTATAGGGTATAGGGTTTAGGGTTTAGGGTTTAGGGTTTAGGGTATAGGGTTTTTAGGATTTAGGGTTTAGGGTTTAGGGTTTAGGGTTTTAGGTTTATGGTTTTAGTTTTAGGGTTTAGGGTTTAGGGTTTAGGGTTTAGGGTTTAGGGTTTTTAGGGTTTAGGGTTTTTATGATACGACTGACACTATCTGGATGGTTGGCACGATGGTCCATGACCCTCTCACAATTTGAAATTACCTTTGTACCACTTCATACGGTGAAAGGACAAGCACTAGCAGATTTCTTAGCATCACACCCACTTCCTGCTTACTCTCCACTTAGTGATGATCTCCTTGATGAAAAAATCTTGAACTTAAGGGATACTAGCATGCACCGCTAGGAGATGTACTTTGATGGTGTGGCTTCCTCTCAAAGAGGAGAAGAACCACAATCTACTATTCCAAGAAAGGCAGGGGTAGGAATAGTTCTCTTAACTCGACATGATGTGATGATATTCTCATCATCTATCCAATCTTACACCAAAAACAAAGTTGAATATGAGGCTCATTGTCGGGTTAGGTTACTCTAAGCATCCAAAACATCAACATTTTTGGGGATTCTCAACTAGTTATCAACCAAATTGTTGGGTCCTATAAGGTTATATAGCCCTAGCTCCATCACTACCACAAGTACACCATAGATTTATTGGCCCAAATCCTAGAGGTTGCCATTTATAAGATTCCTCGAGGAGAGAACATCATAGCATATGCTTTAGCCAAGCTTGCTAAGGAGTTGGCATATCCAGAGGATGAGTCCATATCAATAAAAGTCCAAAATAGATAAGTCTTATCCCTTATTGATATTAAACTTATCAAAAAGTACTCTCTTGAAGGGGAGGTTGCCATTGTCAAGAAAGATGAGAAGTTAGATTGGAGGCAACCATTCATAGATTCTTTAAATAAAGCCAAACTACCTCAAGAGAAGTCCCAAGCCCATTAGATGAAGTAAAGAACACTTTCCTATGCTCTTGTGGATGGTGTCTTGTACTGGCGGTCTTTCGATCATATATGGTTATATTATTTAGATAAGCACGAAGCTCGTAAAATTGTGATCAAAGTACACTCAAGATTATGTGGAGCCAACCAATCTCATTTGAATATGATAGCCAAGATCAAGAAACTAAGATACTATCCAACAATGATCAAAGATTGCATGGATACGCGATGCCACCAATGTCAAATACACAATGGGGTCCTACACCAACCACTCAACATTCTACATCATATATATTGGTCTCATGGCCTTTCGAGTATTGGGGACCGACATAGTGATTGATCCTCCTTCTTCTAAGGGTCATGATCATCTTACCGCTACTACATTTCCAAATGGGTGAAGGCAATTTTGCTGAGAGGTCACAAAGATGTGCTAATTTTTTAAGAACCATATCATATATAGGTTCAGAGTGCCTCGATGAATTATATATGATAATGGTACGACATTCAAGAGCATTGAGATCAACAACTTAGCCTAGAGACACAATACAGATTTGAGATATTCTACCATCAACTACTCGATGGAAAACCGCTTAGCAGAAGCCTTCAACAGAACCCTCATCCAAATACTAAAGAAGACACTCAACAATAACAAGTGATTGTGGCATGAGCAGTAAGTTGAAGCCTTGTGGGCCTACCGCATCACATATAGAACTCCAACTCAATCTACTCCTTTCTCATTAATGTATGGGTCTGAAGATGTTCTACCATTTAAAGTCTAACTCCCATCACTAAATATAGCTGTGGGTAGCAAGATCACAACAGAATGCCAAGTTATGGTTAGAAGAGCTTAAAGGTTTGGAGGAGAGATGTCTGCGGGCATGCTAAAACCTCAAGTTGTACAAAGAAAAAATGATTCAAGCTCACAACAAGTTGGTCCATCCTAGATCTTTTAAGTATGAGAGCTTATTTTAGTTCTAAGGAGACTGATTGATGCCCGTCGTAAGATGGGAGGCAAGTTTGAACCCACTTGGGAAGTCCCTTTTATCATAGAGAAGGCCTACCAAGGAGGATCTTATCAGCTTATTAATAATAAGGGAGAGCGCACAATGTCTCCAATCAATGGGCTCTACTTAAATTAATATTATAAATCATGTTTGAAAGTAATTATCATCAATGAAAATTATATTTTAAATGTAATCTCTTCCATGTTAAAAGTATTCTTGTTTACGAATCTACCACGATGTGTTTAGGGTAGGTGTAAGGAACCCGAGTGGAATCCTATCCTTCATCATCACAACACAAACAGATACTACAAACAAACATATAAAATAAACAAATAACTTTTGTCTCAGGCTACTCTGAGTTGAGATAATGCTCACATCGGTACTCACTCAGTAACTACTCTAGGTCAGCCTGATGTGCTACCCTACTTGTGTGTCACCCCAGTGTTCTTCTTGCTTTGGAGGATGTAAGTCTACTATGCCTTCCTTCCTCACTTGGCCACTATACACCAAAGAGCACCTTGTTAGTTTGGTAGGCTTTACAGCATGGCCGGTAAGCTACCTCATGTTGGCCTCATTTAAGAGGATGTAAGTTGACTATGCTTTCTTCTTGGATTAGCCTTCATGCACTAACTGGGTTCAATATATTTAAGATTTAGGATAAGTCCCATAGCAGCTCCTTCCCTCTTGACTGCTTCAAGTCTGGGTCCAGTCCTTCCTCGAGGCTCCTCGCTTAGTAGTCACTCTAGGTCAGATAACATCTATCCTACCAATGATAGACTATCCCATTGATCAATTTCATTTAAAAAGTTAAAAGCCTACATGCTTTCTTTCCAAATTTATCGTTGCACACCAATGGACACCTTAGGTTGCTTGGTTTTCACTATACTGATAGACACACCACTCATGCTGACGGATACACCCCTCATGCTGATGGATACACCACTCATGCTGATGGATAAACCTTATGTTGGTTGGTTCTCGCACCTTAAGATACACCACTCATAGCAGATGTAAGTCTACTAAGCTTTCTCCTTGAGTTGGCCACCGTGCACCTATAGGCTTTCTTTTCTATGGAAAAGGATAATGCCCCTAGTATCACCTCCCTTGTGCACACTATATTTGGATCACATCTTTTGCGACCTTATTTAGACAATATGCTAGTTAATATCAGATTGGACAGTTCCCATTTTCTAGTAACCCTGTGGTTGGAGAATCCATCCTGTGGATGTGCAGATTCACCCTTAGTCCAATAAATATTAGATAGGTCAAGGTCGACATAGCTCCTTCTTAGTGTGGTCCCTCATACACTAATAGGGTCCACAAAAACATAAAAATAAAAAATATATTCACTTATGGATTAGGAGGACACCCGTAGTGGTACCATTTCCCAAGCAAGTATTTTATCTTTAGGGCAGTGTCAACAAAACTCCCTATAGGAATCGCCTGACTACTCTTGAGTTGATATAAGTACCCAAAGAACATTCTCAATAGTCACCCTAAGTCGCTTTGAGTTGTTATGCTACCAATAGGTCACCCCACCAATTGTTCCCTACTTTAGAAGATGTAAGTCTACACCATCTTCCTAACACAAATTGCACAATCGAAAGGCAACCCCTTAAGTTGGCTAGCTCTACCCCACAACCAAGTAGACTATTCCTTTGAAATTGTAAATCGAGATAGGACAAGTTGGTTTAGCCCTTTCTCAGCGGGTCCATCGCACACCAACATGGTCCATAAATTAAATCTATCAAATTTGACCAAGCTCACATCCTCAGCAAATATGCCCTTATTTCAAAATCAAACTAAATAAATAAGCTATATCAAATCACATGAAATTAAGATAAAATTAATCCTGACTACTTTTGAGTTGGCATAAGTCCCCAGCAACATTCGCTCAGTAATCACCCTAGGTCATTGAACCAACCTCCATAGTGGAGCCAAATTAAATTCAAAACCAACCTCTCTAGTGGAGCCAAATTAAACCAAATCCCCAAAGGAGTCTAAATCAAAGAAATCTAATCAAACTCTTATCCACAACGGATACATCCCCAAATAAATCAATGAAATCAAACTCAAATCTCAATACTCAGCTGATAGACTTAACCTGCTTCTCTAGTCGAAGTCTCATATACCCAATCCCCAGTAGACTCGAGCCCATATCCTTAGTAGATATGCTTCCACACTAATTAAAATAAGACAAATTAAAGTCAATTTGTTCATATTTTTTGGTGGATTATAGATTCTTATCCCTAGTGAATCTTTTTTCCATAAATCATATAATCAAATCAAATTCAAACCTTATCCCCAACAGATTTTCTTCTTCTATGCTACATAGAGCCTCATATGTTATGTTCAATGGATGTGTGATCCCCTAGTGGATCTCCTCCATGTCCTTGACATGGAATTCTCATCAAATATTATTTCTCTCTTATGCACACCTTTAATACTTCAACTAAAAGCCAAATAATGTATTCATTTAAATAACATCATCTAACATTGAAATCAATGTTTTATGATTTATGATGGTGCAAGCTCAAACTAACTATATAATATCATGCTAAACATATTATAGTGTCAATTAACACACTATATTATATTATAATATGTTGTGTTATATTATAATTTGCTATAATATAATACATTGTCTAACATTACACCTCATTAGAATAACTTAGAAGGAACAAATAACAAAATTTTTACAAAATATGAATAATGTTCATTTTGGATGTAAAATTATTATTTTTCTATTAGAAATGATACAAAATAGCATAATTTTGGTCTTTGCTTCTTGTGTGTCATGAATTTGACCAAATTCTTCCATCTCAACCTTCAAATTAATATTTTTGTGAGTTTTGACCCAATGTATTGTAACAAAAGTAAAACATACAAAAATGTATAATATCATTTAGTAACACACCACCACATTCATATATATGAAGTTATATTGTTATGTATATTATATTTTAATATGCTTTCATATAATGTATTATCTTACATTGCACCATAAAATGAATCACTTTAAGCAAAAAATTTATAAAATTTGGTTGCAAATTGAACATTTATTTTGGATGCAAAATTTCATTATTTTGATTAAATGACATGCCATAGCGCACCCCTAATGATGTTCCCTAAAGCTTACCTAAAATTTGGCCAAATCCCATCATCTCAGCCTATAAATTAGTATTTTTATGAAATATACTAGTTCAAACTCTACTACATCATACTATAATAAACTAAATATGCTAAACAATAAGTAGTAATACATAATAGTGCTATAATGCATGATGCTACACTATTTTATGGCATCATATATTATAATAAACTATAAGATATTATATTATATTATATTGAGGATTGCATAAGATAAAAAAATCATAAAATTAGTCTAAATAATAAAAAACTATATATTTTATTCATATCACTTACATATTTTAAATTCAAATAATATATTATGATGCCATGCTCTATTATAAATTTGGCCAAATTCCACCATATTAAAGTCTAAATCAACATTTTTATAAATAATTCTAGTGTAGGCTATCATGATGATAGTAAAATACTAAAAGAATTTAAAATGCATAGAATAATATATTATGATATATGATGTTATACTATGCTACAACATATAATATTTATTTTGAACAAAAAATCTTACTTTTTAGACTACAAGTGAAGTAGCACACCTTTGGTACTACAACCTATTTACCACTTTAAAATTTACAAATTTGATCATCTGGTTTATTAATTCATTCTTTTTATGATTTATATTAATATAGACTATAGGGCCATAATATACTAAAACATTTGAAAATATCTTATAACATCCAAAACACATCACTACATACTCAAATATATGATGCTACATTATACTATAATATGGTATTATAATATGATTTAGGGTTAGGGTTTAGGTTATTCAAATCTTTAATAGTGGAAATTCTCTTGAAGACATTTTCTTTAGCTACCATAACTATGTTAGGATTAGGACATTCTTTAGATCTACTCTTAATGACATCTTTACTCAAGGTTTATGGTTTAGGGTTAGGGTTTAAGGTTTGTTTAGGGTTTAGGGTTTAGGGTTAGTTTAGGGTTTAGGGTTTAGGGTTACTTTAAGGTTTAGGATTTAGGTTTAGTTAGGGTTTAGGGTTGTAGGTTTAGGTTTAGAGTTATATTAATATAGAATATAGGGCACAATACCATAATATACTAAAACATTTGAAAATATCTTATAACATCCAAAACACATCACTACATACTCAAATATGATCTACATTATAATATATGGTATTATAATATGATTTAGGGTTAGGGTTTAGGTTATTCAAATCTTTAATAATGAAATTCTCTTAAGACATTTTCTTTACCATAACTATGTTAGGATTAGGACATTCTTTAGATATACTCTTAATGACATCTTTACTCAAGGTTTATGGTTTAGGGTTAGGGTTTAAGGTTTGTTTAGGGTTTAGTTAGTTAGGGTTTAGGTTTAGGGTTACTTTAGGGTTTAGGGTTTAGGATTTAGCGTTAAGGGTTTAGGGTTGTAGGTTTCAGGGTTTAGGGTTTATGGCTTTAGGGTTTAAGGTTTATGGTTTAGGGTTTAGGGTATAGGGTTTAGGGTTTAGGGTTTAGGGTTTAAGGTTTTAGGTTTTTAAGATTTAGGGTTTAGGGTTTAGGGTTTAAGGTTTTAGGTTTAGGGTTTTAGTTTTAGGTTTAAGGTTTAAGTTTTAGTTTAGGGTTAAGGGTTTAGTGTTTAAGGTTACTTTTAAATAGAAAAAAATTTAGATTCAACAATTCTACTTTTTGATTTCATCAACCAAGTATTTAGTTTTCTTATTTTTAGTTTAGGTTTAGGGTTTAGCGTTATGGTTTAGGTTTAGGTTTAGGTTTAAGGTTTATGCTTTAGGGTTTAAGGTTTATGGTTTAGGGTTTAGGTATAGGTATAGGGTATAGGGTTTAAGGTTTAGGGTTTAGTTTAGGGTTTTATTAGGGTTTAGGTTTAGGGTTTAGGTTTTAGGTTTATGGTTTAGTTTTAGGTTTAAGTTTAAGTTTAGTTTATTAGGGTTTAGTGTTTAGGTTACTTTTAAATAAAAAAATTTTAGATTCAACAATTTTTTTTGATTTCATCAACCAAAGCACCCAAGTTTTCTTAGATACAAGAGCGACATAAATTAAAATGTGTTATAGACCAAATTAAAAATCTAGATAAGTTTATTCTAATATAAAGAAGTTATAATGGATCGGTCGATCATTCTTTTTCTTCAATCAAAACCACCCTAGTGTAGGATCCGCCATATATCTTATCTCTCCCTGCTACCACCATGGATATAACCTCCATTACTCCTCCACCTCCATCCACCACTACTTAACCATAACCTCCACATCCACCAACAGGATATTTTATAATCATTTATTTTTTGTTTGATCTCATTATGTTGGCGTTGATGTTTAGATTGGGTTTTCCCATTCTTAGGGTTTAATTAGTTTAGGGTTTAGGTTTTTATTTTAGGTGGTTTAGGTTTAGGTTTATGTGGTTTATGGGTTTATTTAGGTTTAATGTTTAGTTGAGTTTAGTGTTTTAGGTTTTATGTTTTGTTTAGGTTTAGGTTTAGGTTTTAGTTTTAGGTTTAGGTTTTAGGTTTAGGTTTAGTTTAGATTTAGGTTTATAGTTTAGGTTTTAGGTTTTAGGTTTATAGTTTTGAACAAGTTTAGGTTTAGTTTAGGTTATAGGGTTATAGTTTAGTTTTAGGATTTAGTTTATTTATTTAGTTTAGTTAGGTTTTAGATTTAGGTTTAGGGTTTAGGTTTAGTTTAGGTTTAGGTTTAGTTAGTTTTTTAGTTTAGGTTTAGTTTTAGTTTAGGGTTTAGGTTTAGGTTTAAGGTTTAGGGTTTAGGGTTTAGGGTTTAGGATTAATTTTAGGGTTTTGGGTTTAGGGTTTAGGGTTTAAAACAAATTAAGTAAACTGCTATGTTTAGATTTATTTAGTTTATTTAGTTTATTTTTTATTTATTTGAGTTTATTTTATTTTTTATTTTATTTAGGTTTAATTTTTATTTTTATTTATTTTAGTTTATTTACTTTTGGTTAATTTATTTAATTTAGATTTTTTTATTTTAGTTTATTTTAAAGGTTTAGGTTTATTTTTTAGTTGAGTTTTATTTATATTTTGTGTTTTAGGTTTAGGCTTTTTTTTTTAGGATTAGGTTTAAGTTTTTGTTTAATTTTTTAAGCGGCTTTTAGGTTTTATTTTAGGTTTAGTTTTAGGTTTATTTTTCCTTTAGTTTAGGTTTAACTATGTTTATTTTATTTTATTTAATTTAGGGTTTGGTTTAGGTTTAGTTTATTTTAGTTTAGGTTTTATTTATTTTAGTTTGGTTTTGGTTTATTTCATTTTATTTTTTTTTAGGTTTAGGTCTTTTTTTTTTAGTTTAGCATTTAGGTTTTATTTTTTATTTCTTATTAGGTTTTTTATTTTTGGTTTAGGTTTTATTTAATTTTAATTTTAATTTATGTTAGTTTTATTTTATTTTTATTTTACATTTAGTTTTATAGGTTTTTTATTTTTAGGTTAATTTTATTTTTTTAGTTTAGTATAGGTTTCTATTTATTTTATTTTAGTTTATTTTAATTTTTTATTTTATTTTAGGTTTCTGTTTAGGTTTTTATTTTATTTTATCTTTTATTGAATTTTATTTTGATTTAGGTTTTTTATTTAGTTTATCATTAGATTTTATTTAGTTTAGGTTTTGGTTTTTAGGTTTTTAGGGTTTAGGGTTTAGGGTTTACTGTTTAGGGTTTTAAGGCTCAGGGTTTTAGGGTTTGGGGTTTACGGTTAGGGTTTAAGGATTAGGGTTTAGTGTTTAGTGTTTTGGCATTAGAGTTTATGGTTTTGAGCATTTAGGGTTTATTGTTTAGGGTTTATGGCTAGCTTAGGGTTTAGCGTTAGTTTATTGTTTAGGGTTTAGGATTCACGATTAGTTTTTTTAGGATTTAGGGTTATTGGTTTAGGGTTTAGGGTTAGTTTAGGGTTTAGGGTTTAGGGTTTAAGGTTTAGGGTTAGGGTTAGGTTAGGGTTTAGGGTTTAGGGTTTGGGGTTTAGGGTTTTTTAGGGTTTAGGGTTTAAGGCTTAATTTATTTATTTTAGGTTTATTTATTTTAGTTTAGGTTTTTATTTTTTTTAGTTTAGGTTTAAGTTTATGCTTATTTTTTAGGTTTTGTTTTATCTTTATTTTATTTATTTTTAGGTTTATTTTTTTTATTTTTAGGTTTAGGTTTAGGCTTTATTTTATTTTTTTTGTTTAAGTTTTAGGTTTTAGATTTATTTTAAGTTTTTTTATTTTTTAGTTTAGGTTTATGTTTATTTTTAGTTTATTATATTTTATTTAGTTTAGGGTTTAGGTTTAGTTTCTTTTAAGTTTAGGTTTAGGTTTTATTTATTTTAATTTAGTTTATTTTAGTTTAGGTTTAGGTTTATTTTATTTTGTTTATTTTATGTTTTGGTTTTTTTTTAGTTTAGGGTTTAGGTTTAACTTTTTATATATTTTTAGCACTTACTTTTAGGTTTATTTTTTCGGTTTAAATTTTTATTTAGTTTATATTTAATTTAATTTTAGTTTTTTTCTCTTTTTATTTTACATTAGTTTCAAATTTTTTAGGGTTTTTATTTTTAGGTTTATTTTCTTTTTTAGTTTAGTTTAGGTTTTTATTTATTTTATTTTATTTTAGTTTTTATTTATTTTATTTTTGATTTATTTTATTTTATTTTTACATTTAGGTTATGGTTTAAGTTTATGTTTATGTTTAGGTTTTAGTTTAGGTTTTTATTTTATTTATTTAGGTTTAGGTTTATTTATTTATTTTATTATTAAGTTTTTTTAGTTTAGGTTTAGATTTTTTGGTTTAGGGTTGTAGGTTTATTTTAGTTTATTTTGATTTTTATTTTAATTTAGGTTTATTTCTTTATTTAGTTTAGTTTATTTGTTTTAGGTTTATTTATTTTAGTTTAGGTTTTTATTTTTATTTTTTGGTTTCTACGTAGGTTTACATGTATTTTTTTAGCTTAGTTTTATTTTTATATTATTTTTTAGGTTTAGGTTTTATTTTTTATTTTTTGGTTTAGGTTTTAAGTTTTTATTTTAGGTTTATTTTTATGTTCTATTTTTTAGTTTAGGTTTTGGTTTATTTTAGTTTATTTTATTTTATTTTGGAGCCTTATGGGATATGATACTTAGATAAGGGAATGGGAATAAAGGTTGCTTTTTTCCCATGCTTCTGTTATTTTTTAGAAAAATCATCACTATAATAAGAGTCCACTTAAACAACGTTGGATGGTTAAGAATAAGGTTTTCAATGCAACTTAAGATGACACATAATGAAAACACAAAAATTTTATCCATCGATACAATAGTTTTACTAGAAGAAGAAGAAGATCTAGGTAAAAGTAGAAGTCGATATGGTATTTGATGGTAGACTTGAGGTTGGACTCGGTATTTGTGGGTATCTGGTGGCACATGTTTTCTTTGCTATTTCTTACCTTCCTTGAGTTGGCTCTGGCAACTTGCAAGCCTTCCTTGATGTTGGTTATATGTTTAGGTTTGTTTTTTGGGTTTAGGTTTTTATTTAGTTTTTAATTTATTTTATTTGTGGTATATTTTATTTTTATTTTATGTTTAGTTTTTATTTTATTTAGGTTTTTTATTCTTAGGTTTATTTTATTTTTTTAACAGTTAGGTTTTTTATTTATTTTATAGTTTATTTTATTGGTTTATTATATTTTATTTTAGTAGGTTTAGGTTTTAGTTTAAGTTTTATTTTATTTTATGATTTTATTTTATATAAGTTTATCTTTTTTTTATATTTAGTTTAGGTTTAATTTTATTTAGGTTTAGGTTTTAGGTTTTAGGGTTTAGGTTTAGTTTAGGGTTTAGGGTTTAGGGTTTTAAGTTTAGGGTTTAGTGTTAGGGTTTAGGGTTTAGGGTTTAGGGTTTAACTTTTAGGGTTTAGGGTTAGCTTAAGGTTTAGGGTTAGTTTAGGGTTTAGGTTTAGAGTTTAGGGTTAGTTTAGTATTTTGGGTTTAGGGTTTAGGGTTTAGGGTTTAAGGTTCAAGTTTTAGGGTTATAGTTTAAGGTTTTTTAAGGTTTAATGTTTAGGGTTTAGGGTTACAAGTTTAGTCTTTAAGGTTTAGGGTTAATTTTAGGTTTTAGGGTTTAGGATTTGGGGTTTAGGATTTAGGGTTGAAGGTTTAGGGTTTAGGGTTTAGGGTTTTTAGGTTCTTGGTGTGTATTGACAAATTCTTCCATCTCAACCTTCAAATTAATATTTTGTGAGTTTGACCCAATGTATTGTAACAAAAGTAAAACATACAAAAATGTATAATATCATTTAGTAACACACCACCATTCATATATATGAAGTTATATTGTTATGTATATTATATTTTAATATGCTTTCATATAATGTATTATCTTACATTGCACCTTAAAATGAATCACTTTAAGAAAAAAATTTATAAAATTTGGTTGCAAATTGAACATTTATTTTGGATGCAAAATTTCATTATTTTGATTAAATGACATAGCGCACCCTAATGATGTTCCCAAAGCTTACCTAAAATTGGCCAAATCCCATCATCTCGACCTATAAATTAGTATTTTTATGAAATATACTAGTTCAAACTCTACTTCATACTATAATAAACTAAATATGCTAAACAATAAGTAGTAATACATAATAGTATGCTATAATGCATGATGCTACACTATTTTATGGCATCATATATTATAATAAACTATAAGATATTATATTATATTATATTGAGGATTTAAGATAAAAAATCATAAAATTAGTCTAAACAATAAAAAAATATATATTTTATTCATATCACTTACATATTTTAAATTCAAATAATATATTATGATGCCATACCTATTATAAATTTGGCCAAATTCCACCATATTAAAGTCTAAATCAACATTTTTATAAATAATTCTAGTGTAGGAGGTATGATAGTAAAATACTAAAGAATTTAAAATGCATAGAATAATATATTATGATATATGATGTTATACTATACAACATATAATATTTATTTTGAACAAAAAATCTTACTTTTTTAGACTACAAAAGTAGCACCTTTGGTACTACAACCTATTTACCACTTTAAAATTTACAAATTTGATCATCGGTTTATTAAATCATTCTTTTATGATTTATATTAATATAGACTATAGGGCACAATACCATAATATACTAAAACATTTGAAAATATCTTATAACATCCAAAAACACATCACTACATACTCAAATATATGATGCTACATTATACTTTTAATATATGGTATTATAATATGATTTAGGGTTAGGGTTTAGGTTATTCAAATCTTTAATAGTAGAAATTCTCTTGAAGACATTTTCTTTTTATAACTATGTTAGGATTAGGACATTCTTTAGATCTACTCTTAATGACATCTTTACTCAAGGTTTATGGTTTAGGGTTAGGGTTTAAGGTTTGTTTAGGGTTTAGGGTTTAGGGTTAGTTTAGGGTTTAGGGTTTAGGGTTACTTTAGGGTTTAGGATTTAAGGTTTAGCGTTAAGGGTTTAGGGTTGTAGGTTTCAAGGTTTAGAGTTATATTAATATAGAATATAGGGCACAATACCATAATATACTAAAACATTTGAAAATATCTTATAACATCCAAAAACACATCACTACATACTCAAATATATGATCTTTATATATATATGGTATTATAATATGATTTAGGGTTAGGGTTTAGGTTATTCAAATCTTTAATAGTGAAATTCTCTTAAAGACATTTTCTTTAGCTACCATAACTATGTTAGGATTAGGACATTCTTTAGATATACTCTTAATGACATCTTTACTCAAGGTTTATGGTTTAGGGTTAGGGTTTAAGGTTTGTTTAGGGTTTAGGGTTAGTTTAGGGTTTAGGGTTTAGGGTTACTTTAGGGTTTAGGGTTTAGGATTTAGCGTTAAGGGTTTAGGGTTGTAGGTTTCAGGGTTTAGGGTTTATGGCTTTAGGGTTTAAGGTTTATGGTTTAGGGTTTAGTTTAGGGTTTAGGGTTTTAGGGTTTAAGGTTTTGGTTTTTATTTAGGGTTTAGGGTTTTAGGGTTTAAGGTTTTAGGTTTAGGGTTTTAGTTTTAGGTTTAAGGTTTAAGTTTTAGTTTAGGGTTAAGGGTTTAGTGTTTAAGGTTACTTTTAAATAGAAAAATTTAGATTCAACAATTTACTTTTTTTTCATCAATGCACCAAGTTTTTCTTGAACCTAAGTTTTAGTTTAGGGTTTAGGGTTTAGCGTTATGGGTTTAGGGTTGTAGGTTTCAGGGTTTAAGGTTTATGGCTTTAGGGTTTATGGTTTATGGTTTAGGGTTTAGGGTATAGGGTATAGGGTATAGGGTTTAGGGTTTAGGGTTTAGGGTTTAGGGTTTTAGGATTTAGGGTTTAGGGTTTAGGGTTTAGGGTTTTAGGTTTATGGTTTTAGTTTTAGGTTTAAGGTTTAAGTTTTAGTTTAGGGTTAAGGGTTTAGTGTTTAAGGTTACTTTTAAATAAAAAAAATTTTAGATTCAACAATTCTACTTTTTGATTTCATCAACCAAGTAGCACCCCAAGTTTTCTTAGATACAAGCAACGACATAAATTAAAAATGTGCACCAATAGACCAAATTAAAAAAATCTAGATAAGTAGCCTATATAAAGCAGTTAGTGGTGGATGGTCATTCTTGATTTCTTTAATCAAAACCTACCTCTCAGTAGGATCGATTGATCTCTCCCTGCTACCATGGATATAACCTCCATTACTCCTCCCACCTCCATAACCACCACTACTCTAACCATAACCTCCACATCCACCAACACCACGAGATCCCCAACCATCACTACAATAATCATTGCCTCCACCTTCACCTCCATTGTTTGATCTCGATTGAGCCTAGTTGACGTTGATGTTTCTAAGATTAAGGTTTTTCCCATTCTTAGGGTTTAGGATTAGTTTAGGGTTTAGGTTTTATGATAGTTTAGGTGGTTTAGGGTTTAGGGTTTAGGATGTGGGGTTTAGGATTTAAGGTTGTAGGTTTTAGGGTTTAATGTTTAGGGTTGAGTTTTAGGTTTTTTTATGTTTTATTTATTTGGTTTAGGTTTAGGGTTTTAGGTTTAGGGTTTTAGGGTTTAGGGTTTAGGGTTTAGGGTTTAGGTTAGTTTAAGTTAGGTTTAGTTTAGTTTTAGGTTTTAAATTATTTTTGTTTAGGTTTAGGTTGTTTATTTTTTAGGTTAGTTAAGTTTAGTTTAGGATTTAGTTTAGTTAGGTTTAAGTTTTAGGAGTTTAAGTTAGGGTTTAGGTTTAGTTTGAGTTTAGGGTTTAGGTTTATTAGTTTAAGGTTTAGGGTTTAGGTTTGAGTTTAGGTTTAGTTTAGATTAGTTTTAGGTTTAGGTTTAGGTTTAGGTTTAGGGTTTAGGATTAATTTTAGGGTTTTGGGTTTAGGGTTTAGGGTTTAAAACAAATTAAGCTTTTTATTTATTTATTTAGTTTTTATTTATTTTATTTATTTGAGTTTTTTATTTTATTTTATTTAGGTTTAATTTTATTTTATTTATTTTAGTTTATTTACTTTTGGTTATTTAATTTTTTTTATTTTAGTTTATTTTAAAGGTTTAGGTTTATTTTTTAGTTGAGTTTTATTTATATTTTGTGTTTTAGGTTTAGGCTTTTTTTTTAGGATTAGGTTTAAGTTTTTGTTTAATTTTTTTAAGCTTGGCTTTTAGGTTTTTATTTTAGGTTTAGTTTTAGGTTTTATTTTTTCCTTTAGTTTTAGGTTTAACTATAGTTTATTTTATTTTATTTAATTTAGGGTTTGGTTTAGGTTTAGCTTATTTTAGGTGTAAGTTTAGGTTTTATTTATTTTAGTTTTGGTTTTGGTTTATTTCATTTTATTTTTGTTTTAGGTTTAGGTCTTTTTTTTTAGTTTAGCATTTAGGTTTTATTTTTTATTTCTTATTAGGTTTTATTTTTTGGTTTAGGTTTTTATTTAATTTTAATTTTAATTTATGTTAGTTTTATTTTATTTTTATTTTACATTTAGTTTTTATTTTACTTAGGTTTTTTATTTTTAGGTTAATTTTATTTTTTTTTAGTTTAGTATAGGTTTCTATTTATTTTATTTTAGTTTATTTTTATTTTTTATTTTATTTTAGGTTTCTGTTTAGGTTTTTATTTTATTTTATCTTTTATTGAATTTTATTTTGATTTAGGTTTTTTATTTAGTTTATCATTAGATTTTATTTAGTTTAGGTTTTAGTTTTAGGTTTTAGGGTTTAGGGTTTAGGTTTCTTGTTTAGTTTTAGGCTGGTTTTAGGGTTTGGGGTTTTTAGGTTTGATTAGGGTTTAGTGTTTAGTGTTTTGGCATTAGAGTTTATGGTTTTGAGCATTTAGGGTTTATTGTTTAGGGTTTATGGCTAGCTTAGGGTTTAGCGTTAGTTTATTGTTTAGGGTTTAAATTATTAGTTTTAGGATTTAGGGTTGGTTTAGGGTTTAGGTTAGTTTAGGGTTTAGGTTTAGGGTTTAGGTTTAGTTATTAGGTTAGTTTAGGTTTAGGTTTGGGGTTTAGGGTTTTAGGGTTTAGGGTTTAAGGCTTAATTTATTTTAGGTTTATTTATTTTAGTTTAGGTTTTATTTTATTTTTTTATTTTTTTAAGTTTAGGTTTAAGTTTATGCTTATTTTTTTTTAGGTTTGTTTTATCTTTATTTTATTTATTTTTTTATTTAGGTTTTATTTTTATTTTAGGTTTAGGTTTAGGCTTTTATTTTAATTTTTTTTGTTTAAGTTTTATTTTAGATTTATTTTAAGTTTATTTTTTTTAGTTTAGGTTTATGTTTATTTTTTAGTTTATTATATTTTATTTAGTTTAGGGTTTAGGTTTAGTTTCTTTTAGGTTTAGCTTTAAGTTTCATTTATTTTAATTTAGTTTATTTTAGTTTAAGTTTCGGTTTATTTTATTTTTGGTTTTGGTTTTTTTAGTTTAAGGTTTAGGTTTAACTTTTTATATATTTTTAGGACTTACTTTTAGGTTTATTTTTTCGGTTTAAATTTTTATTTAGTTTATATTTAATTTAATTTTAGTTTTTTTCTCTTTTTATTTTACATTAGTTTCAAATTTTTTAGGGTTTTAATTTTTAGGTTTATTTTCTTTTTTAGTTTAGTTTAGGTTTTATTTATTTTATTTTATTTTAGTTTTATTTATTTTATTTTGATTTATTTTATTTTATTTTACATTTAGGTTATGGTTTAGTTTATGTTTATGTTTAGGTTTTAGTTTAGGTTTTATTTTTATTTAGGTTTAGGTTTATTTATTTATTTTATTTTAAGTTTTATTTAGTTTTGGTTTAGGTTTTTTGGTTTAGGGTTGTAGGTTTATTTTAGTTTATTTTGATTTTTATTTTAATTTAGGTTTATTTCTTTATTAGTTTAGTTTATTTATTTTAGGTTTATTTATTTTAGTTTAGGTTTTTTATTTTAATTTATTTTTTCGGTTTCTACGTAGGTTTACATGTATTTTTTTAGCTTAGTTTTATTTTTATATTATTTTTTAGGTTTAGGTTTTATTTTTTATTTTTTTGGTTTAGGTTTTAAGTTTTTATTTTAGGTTTATTTTTATGTTCTATTTTTTAGTTTAGGTTTTGGTTTATTTTTAGTTTATTTTATTTTATTTTGGAGCCTTCTACTGTCGTAGGATATGATACTTAGATAAGGGAATGGGAATAAAGGTTGCTTTTTTCCTGACATGCTTCTCTGTTAGAGTAATTTCTGTTAGCAAGAAAAATCATCACTATAATAAGAGTCTGGCCACTTAAACAACGTTGGATGGTTAAGAATAAGGTTTTCAATGCAACTTAAGATGACACACATAATGAAAACACAAAAAATTTTATCCATCGATACAATAGTTTTACTAGAAGAAGAAGAAGATCTAGGTAAAGTAGAGGAAGTCACTGATATGGTAGCTGCAATGGTAGACTTGAGGTTGGACTCGGTCGGTGGTTATTGTTTCGGGTATCTCACATATTCTTTAAGTATTATTTGATCTCCTACCTTCCTTGAGTTGGCTCTAGCAACTTGCAAGCCTTCCTTGATGTTGGTTATATGTTTAGGTTTGTTTTTTGGGTTTAGGTTTTTATTTAGTTTTTAATTTATTTTATTTGTGGTATATTTTATTTTTATTTTATGTTTAGTTTTTATTTTATTTAGGATTTTTATTCTTAGGTTTATTTTATTTTTTTAGCTTAGTTAAGGTTTTTATTTATTTTACTTTAGTTTATTTTTATTGGTTTATTATATTTTATTTTAGTAGGTTTAGGTTTTAGTTTAAGTTTTTATTTTATTTTATGATTTTATTTTATATAAGTTTATCTTTTTTTTATTTATTTTAGTTTTAAGTTTAATTTTATTTAGGTTTAGGTTTTTAGGTTTTAGGGTTTAGGGTTTAGGTTTAGGGTTTTAGTTTAGGGTTTTAGGGTTTTAGTTTAGTGTTAGGGTTTAGGGTTTAGGGTTTAGGTTTTGGTGTTTATTTAGGGTTTAACTTTTATGGTTTAGGGTTAGCTTAAAGTTTAGGGTTAGTTTAGGGTTTAGGTTTTAGAGTTTAGGGTTAGTTTAGTGTTTTGGGTTTAGGGTTTAGGGTTTAGGGTTTAAGGTTCAAGTTTTAGGGTTATAGTTTAAGGTTTTTTAAGGTTTAATGTTTAGGGTTTAGGTTAGTTTAGTCTTTAAGGTTTAGGGTTAATTTTAGATTTTAGGTTTAGGATTTGATTTAAATTTAGGTTAGGATTTAGGTTTGAATTTAGATTATTTTAGTTTATAATTTAGGTTTATAGTTTAGTTTAGGTTTATAGTTTTAGTATTGGTTTAGGTTAGTTTAGGTTTTTATAGTTTAGGTTTATTTATTTTTTAGTTTTAGTTTAGGTTTATTTAGTTTAGGTTTAGAATTTAATTTTAGTTTAGGATTTAAGTTTTAGAGTTTATTTAAGGATTTAGGTTTAGGGTTATTTAGGTTTAGGTTTAGTTTTAGGATTTTAGGTTTTTTAGTTTAGGTTTAGGTTTAGGTTTAGTTAGTTTAGGTTGGGTTTAGTTTGTTTAGGTTTAGGTTTTTAGGGTTTAGGGTTTAGGATTAGTTTTAGGGTTTAAGGTTTAGGGTTTAGGGTTTAGGATTAATTTTAGTGTTTAGGGTTTAGGGTTTAGGGTTTAAAAACAAATTAATTAAACCGCTATGTTTAGATTTATTTAGTTTATTTAGTTTATTTTTATTTATTTGTGTTTATTTTATTTTTTATTTTATTTAGGTTTAATTTTTATTTTTATTTATTTTAGTTTATTTAATTTAGGTTAATTTATTTAATTTAGATTTTTTTATTTTAGTTTATTTTTAAGGTTTAGGTTTATTTTTTAGTTGAGTTTTATTTATATTTTGTGTTTTAGGTTTAAGCTTTTTTTTAGGATTAGGTTTAAGTTTTTATTTAATTTTTTTAGGCTTAGCTTTTAAGTTTTTATTTTAGGTTTATTTTTAGGTTTTATTTGTTTAGTTTAGGTTTAGGTTTATTTTTAGTTTATTTTATTTTATTTTGGAGTTCTTCGTGAGGATATGATACTTAGACAAGGGAATGGGAATAAAGGTTGCTTTTTTCCTGACATGCTTCTCTGTCAGAGTAATTTCTGTGAGCAAGAAAAATCATCATTATAATAAGAGTCTGGCCACTTAAACAACGTAGGATGGTTAAGAATAAGGTTTTCAATGCAACTTAAGATGACACACATAATGAAAACACAAAAAATTTTATCCATCGATACAAGAGTTTTACTAGAAGAAGAAGAAGATCTATATAGTCGATATGGTAGGATGGTAGGCGGAGGTTGGACTTTTGGTTGTGCTCTTGGGTATCTGGCGCACATCTTTCTCTGTTTATCTTGATCTCCTACCATCCTTGAGTTGGCTCTGGCAACTTGCAAGGCTTCCTTGATGTTGGTTATATGTTTAGGTTTGTTTTTTGGGTTTAGGTTTTTATTTAGTTTTTAATTTATTTTATTTGTGGTATATTTTATTTTTATTTTATGTTTAGTTTTTATTTTATTTAGGTTTTTTATTCTTAGGTTTATTTTATTTTTTAGTTTAGTTAAGGTTTTTATTTATTTTACTTTAGTTTATTTTTATTAGTTTATTATATTTTATTTTAGTAGGTTTAGGTTTTAGTTTAGGTTTTTATTTTATTTTATGATTTTATTTTATTTAAGTTTATCTTTTTTTATTTATTTTACTTTTAGGTTTAATTTTATTTAGGTTTAGGTTTTTAGGTTTTTAGGGTTTAGGGTTTAGGGTTTAGGGTTTAGGGTTTTTTTATGGTTTAGGGTTTAGTGTTAGGGTTTAGGGTTTAGGGTTTAAGGTTTAGTGTTTAGGGTTTAGGGTTTAACTTTTAGGGTTTAGGGTTAGCTTAAGGTTTAGGGTTAGTTTAGGGTTTAGGTTTTAGATTTTGGGGTTAGTTTAGTGTTTTGGGTTTAGGGTTTAGGGTTTAGATTTAGGTTCAAGTTTAGGTTATAGTTTAAGGTTTTTTAGGTTTAATGTTTAGGTTTAGGTTCAAGTTTAGTCTTTAAGGTTTAGGGTTAATTTTAGGTTTTAGGGTTTAGGATTTGGGGTTTAGGATTTAGGGTTGAAGGTTTAGGGTTTAGGATTTAGGTTAGTTTAGGGTTTACGATTTAGGGTTTTATGGTTTAGGGTTTAGGGTTTATGGTTTAGGATTAGGGTTAGGGTTTAGGGTTTAGGATTTAGATTAGTTGTTATGGTAGACTGAGGTTGGACTCAGTATGGTTGTCTTTGGTATCTGGTTTCACATCTTCTTTTCTTTACTTTTGATCTCACCATCCTTAGTTGGCTCAGCAACTTTAGCTTCCTTGATGTTGGTTATATGTTTAGGTTTGTTTTTTTGGGTTTAGGTTTTATTTAGTTTTAATTTATTTTATTTGTGATATATTTTATTTTTTTTATTTTATGTTTAGTTTTTATTTTATTTAGGTTTTTTATTCTTAGGTTTATTTTAATTTTTTTAGTTTAGTTAAGGTTTTTATTTATTTTACTTTAGTTTATTTTTATTGGTTTATTATATTTTATTTTAGTAGGTTTAGGTTTTAGTTTAAGTTTTTATTTTATTTTATGATTTTATTTTATTTAAGTTTATCTTTTTTTATTTATTTTACTTTTAGGGTTTAATGTTTAGGGTTTAGGGTTACAAGTTTAGTCTTTAAGGTTTATGGTTAATTTTAGGTTTTACGGTTTAGGATTTGGGGTTTAGGATTTAGGGTTGAAGGTTTAGGGTTTATTTTTGTTTAGGTTTTTTAGGGTTTTATGGTTTAGGTTTAGGGTTTATAGTTTAGGTTAGGAGTTAGGGTTTAGGGTTTAGGGTTTAGGTTGGTTTATAGTTTAGGTTTAGGTTAATAGTTTTATTGTTTAGGATTTAGGGTTTGCTTTAGGGTTTAAGTTTAATTTGGGGTTTAAGGTTTATTTAGAGTTTAGGTTTAAGGTTAGGATTAGGTTAGTTTAGGGTTTAGTTTAGGATTAGGGTTTAGGGTTTTTTTATTAGTTTAGGTTTAGGTTTAAGTTTAGGTTTTGTTTAGGTTTAGGGTTTAGGATTAGTTTTAAGGTTTAGGGTTTAGGGTTTCAAGTTTAGGGTTTAGGGTTTAGGATTAGTTTTAGGGTTTAAGGTTTAGGGTTTAGGGTTTAGGATTAATTTTAGTGTTTAGGGTTTAGGGTTTAGGGTTTAAAAACAAATTAAGTAAACCATTATGTTTAGATTTATTTAGTTTATTTTTTATTTATTTGTGTATATTTTATTTTTTATTTTATTTAGGTTTAATTTTTATTTTTATTTATTTTAGTTTATTTACTTTAGGTTAATTTAATTAATTTATATTTTTTATTTTAGTTTATTTTTAAGGTTTAGGTTTATTTTTTAGTTGAGTTTTATTTATATTTTGTGTTTTAGGTTTAGGCTTTTTTTTAGGATTAGGTTTAAGTTTTTATTTAATTTTTTTTAAGCTTAACTTTTAGGTTTTTATTTTAGGTTTATTTTTAGGTTTTATTTTTTTAGTTTAGGTTTAGGTTTAACTATAGTTTATTTTATTTTATTTAGTTTAGGGTTAGGTTTAGGTTTAGTTTATTTTAGGTGTAAGTTTAGGTTTTATTTATTTTAGTTTATTTTATTTTAGTTTAGGTTTTGGTTTATTTCATTTTATTTTTATTTTAGGTTTAGGTTTTTTTTTAGTTTAGCATTTAGGTTTTATTTTTTATTTCTTTTTAGGTTTTATTTTTTAGGTTTAGGTTTTATTTAATTTTTATTTTAATTTATTTTAGTTTTATTTTATTTTTTTATTTTTTAGTTTTATTTTACTTAGGTTTTTTTTATTCTTAGGTTAATTTTATTTTTTTTAGTTTAGTTTAGGTTTCTATTTATTTTATTTTAGTTTATTTTTATTTTTTATTTTATTTTTAGGTTTATGTTTAGGTTTTTATTTTATTTTATTTTTTATTGAATTTTATTTTGATTTAGGTTTTTTATTTAGTTTATCATTAGATTTTATTTAGTTTAGGTTTTGGTTTTTAGGTTTTTAGGGTTTAGGGTTTAGGGTTTACTGTTTAGGGTTTTAAGGCTTAGGGTTTTAGGTTTTGGGATTTATGATTAGGGTTTAAGGATTAGGGTTTAGTGTTTAGTGTTTAGGCATTAGAGTTTAAGGTTTTAAGCATTTAGGGTTTATTGTTTAGGGTTTAGGGCTACTTTAGGGTTTAGCGTTAGTTTATTGTTTAGGGTTTAGGATTCACGATTTAGTTTTTTTAGGATTTAGGGTTAATGGTTTAGAGTTTAGGGTTAGTTTAGGGTTTAGGGTTTAGGGTTTAAGGTTTAGGGTTAGGGTTAGGGTTTAGGGTTTAGGGTTTGGGGTTTAGGGTTTTTTAGGGTTTAGGGTTTAAGGCTTAGTTTATTTATTTTAGGTTTATTTATTTTAGTTTAGGTTTTTTATTTTATTTTATTTTTTAAGTTTAGGTTTAAGTTTATGCTTATTTTTTAGGTTTAGTTTTATCTTTATTTTATTTATTTTTGTTTAGGTTTTATTTTTTATTTTTAGGTTTAGGTTTAGGCTTTTATTTTTTATTTTTTATTCTTAGGTTTTAGGTTTTTATTTTAGATTTATTTTAAGTTTTATTTTTTAGTTTAGGTTTATGTTTATTTTTAGTTTATTGTATTTTATTTAGTTTAGGGTTTAGGTTTAGTTTCTTTTAGGTTTAGGTTTAGGTTTTATTTATTTTAGTTTAGTTTATTTTAGTTTATGTTTAGTTTTATTTTGTTTTGTTTATTTTAAGTTTTGGTTTTTTTTAGTTTAGGGTTTAGGTTTAACTTTTTATTTTTTTTAGGACTTACTTTTAGGTTTATTTTTTAGGTTTAAATTTTTATTTAATTTTTATTTTATTTAATTTTAGTTTTTTTTTCTTTTTATTTTACATTAGTTTCAAATTTTTTAGGGTTTTTATTTTTAGGTTTATTTTCTTTTTTAGTTTAGTTTAGGTTTTTATTTATTTTATTTTATTTTAGTTTTTATTTATTTTATTTTTTATTTATTTTATTTTATTTTTACATTTAGGTTAAGGTTTAAGTTTATGTTTATGTTTAGGTTTTAGTTTAGGTTTTTATTTTATTTATTTAAGTTTAGGTTTATTTATTTATTTTATTTTAAGTTTTATTTAGTTTTGGTTTAGGTTTTTTGGTTTAGGGTTGTAGGTTTATTTTAGTTTATTTTGATTTTTACTTTAATTTAGGTTTATTTCTTTATTTAGTTTAGTTTATTTATTTTAGGTTTATTTATTTTAGTTTAGGTTTTTTATTTTAATTTATTTTTTAGGTTTCTATGTAGGTTTACATGTATTTTTTTAGCTTAATTTTATTTTTATATTATTTTTTAGGTTTAGGTTTTATTTTTTATTTTTTTTGGTTTAGGTTTTAAGTTTTTATTTTAGGTTTATTTTATGTTCTATTTTTAGTTTAGGTTTTGGTTTATTTTTAGTTTATTTTATTTTATTTTGGAGCCTTCTAGTGGGATATGATACTTAGACAAGGGAATGGGAATAAGGTTGCTTTTCCGACATGCTTCTCTGAGTAATTTACGTGAGCAAGAAAAATCATCACTATAGAGTTTAAATGTAGGATGGTTAAGAATAAGGTTTTCAATGCAACTTAAGATGACACACATAATGAAAACACAAAAAATTTTATCCATCGATAAAAGAGTTTTACTAGAAGAAGAAGAAAGTCTAGGTAAAATAGGAAGTCGATTGATATGGTGATGGTGGAGGTTGGACTGGGTTTAGTTTGTCTCTTGGGTATCTGGCACAGCACATCTTCTTGCTTTTGATCTCTACCTTAGAGTTGGCTAGCAACACAACCTTCTTGATGTTGGTTTATATGTTTAGGTTTTTTTGGGTTTAGGTTTTATTTTGTTTTTTTAATTTATTTTATTTGTGGTATATTTTATTTTTATTTTATGTTTAGTTTTTATTTTATTTAGGTTTTTTATTCTTAGGTTTTTATTTTTTTTAGTTTAGTTAAGGTTTTTTATTTATTTTACTAGTTTATTTTTTTATTGTTATATTTTATTTTAGTAGGTTTAGGTTTTAGTTTAAGTTTTATTTTATTTTATGATTTTATTTTATTTAAGTTTATCTTTTTATTTACTTTTAGGTTTAATTTATTTAGGGTTAGGTTTTAGGGTTTTTAGGGTTTAGGGTTTAGGGTTTAGGGTTTAGGTTTAGTTTAGGGTTTAGGGTTTAGTGTTAGGGTTTAGGGTTTAGGGTTTAACGTTTAGGGTTTAGGGTTTAGGGTTTAACTTTTATGGTTTAGGGTTAGCTTAAAGTTTAGGGTTAGTTTAGGGTTTAGGTTTTAGAGTTTAGGGTTATAGTTTTGGGTTTAGGTTTAGTTTAGGGTTTAAGGTTATAGTTTAAGGTTTTTTTAAGGTTTAATATTTAGGTTTATTTAGGTTTAGTCTTTAAGTTTAAGGTTAATTTTAGGTTTAGGGTTTATTTTGGGGTTTAGATTTAGGGTTAAGGTTTAAGGTTTAGGGTTTAGAGTTTAGGGTTTAAGGTTTAAGGATTAGGGTTAGTTTAGGGTTTAGGGTTTAGGGTTTAGCATTTAGGGTTTTGGGTTAGTTTAGGGTTTAGGGTTTAACATTTTTTAGGGTTTAGCATTTATTAGGGTTCTGTGTATTTATAGTAGAGATGGTTCTACTTATCTAGGGTTTTGATTTGATCTAGGGCTAATTTGATCTATGACCTCTTGTGTCTTAAAACTTGGGGTTTTACTTGGTTGATGAAATTGAAAAGAATAAACATTGAAACTAAATTTGTTCGTTAAAAAAAAAATCTTAAATAAACTTTAAATGTAAACCTAAACCTAGGTTTTAGTTTGATTTTATTATATTTTTTAGGTTTAGATTTTAGGTTTTTTTATTTTAGGATTATTTTAGGTTTTTTCTTTAGTTTAGGCTTAGGTTTACTTTTAGTTTATTTTATTTTATTTAGTTTAGGGTTTAGGTATAGTTTATTTTGGTTTAGGTTTAAGTTTTATTTATTTTAGTTTAGTTTATTTTAGTTTAGGTTTATGTTTATATTTTGTTAATTTTAGGTTTATGTTTTGTTGTTTAGTTTAGGGTATAGGTTTGTTTTTTTTATTTGTTTTAGGTTTTATTTTTAGGTTTATTTTTTAAGTTTAGGTTTTTTATTAAGTTATTATTTTATTTTAAGTTTATTTTATTTTTTTATTTTTTTTAAGTTTATTTATTTTATTTTAGTTTAATTATTATTTTAGTTTATTTTCTTTTAGGTTTAGGTTTAGGTTTAGGTTTAGTTTAGTTTTAGTTTAGGATTTTATTTTATTGTTTTATATTATTTTTTTATTTGGTTTATGTTCTTTTATTTATTTTATTGTTAGGTTTTATTTAGTTTAGTTTAGGTTTTTTAGCATTTTAGGGTTTTTTTTTGTTTAGTTTGGGGTTTAGGGTTTAGGGTTTAGGGTTATAGGTTTAGGGTTAGTTTTAAGGTTTATGGTTTAAGGTTAGGGTTTTTAAATTATTTTATTATTTTATTATTTTATTATTTTATTTAAATTAAGTAAACTCGTAGGTTTAGGTTTATTTAGTTTATTTTTTAGTTTATTTTATCTTATTTTATTTTATTTAGTTTAGGTTTATGTATAGGTATAGGTTTTATTAATTTTTATTTTGGTTTATTTAGTATATGTTTGTTTTCATTTTAGGTTTAGGTTTTTTTTGAGTTTAGGGTTTAGGTTTTATTTTTTCTTTATTTTTATGTTTTCTTTTAAGGTTTATATTTTAGGTTTAGGTTTTTATTTAGTTTTTAATTTATTTTATTTTATTTTAGGTTTATTTTATATTTATTTTATTTCTAATTTCTATTTTATTTAGGTTTTTTATTCCTAGGTTTATTTTATTTGTTAGTTTAGTTTAGGTGTTTATTTATTTTATTTTAGTTATTTTTATTAGTTTATTATATTTTATTTTTAAGTTTAGGTTTAGGCTTTAGTTTAGGTATTTGTTTTATTTTATTTTATATTTTATTTAGGTTTATTTTTTATTTATTATATTTTTTGGTTTAATTTTAGTTTAGGTTCTTAGGTTTTTAGGGTTTATGGTTTAATGTTTAGGGTTTAGGTTTAGGGTTTAGGGTTTTTGGTTAACTTAGGGTTTAAGGTTTAGAGTTTAGTGTTTAGTTTAGGCATTAGGGTTTAGGATTTTGAGGGTTTAGGGTTTACTATTTAGGGTTTATGGTTTAGGGTTAGCTTAGGGTTTAGGGTTAACTTAGGGTTTAGCATCAGTTTGTTGTTTAGGGTTTAAGTTTCAGGGTTTAGGGTTTAGGGTTTGGGTTTAGGTTTAGGGTTATGGTTTAGGGTTTAGGGTTTAGGGTTTAGGGTTAGTTTAGGTTTATGGTTAAGGGCTTATGGTTTTTTAGGGATTAGGGTTAGTTTTAGGGTTTAGGGTTTAGGATTTAGGGATTAGGGCTTTTTTTTTAAAAATTAAGTTAGTCGGTAGGTATAGGTTTTATTTAGTTTATTTTTAATTTTTTTATTTAGGTTTATTTTTTATTTTTAATTAGTTTAGTTTATTTATTTTAGGTTTATTTATTTTAGTTTAGGTTTTTTTTTAATTTATTTTAAGTTTAGGTTTAGGTTTATGCTTATTTTTTTAGGTTTAATTTTATCTTTATTTTATTTTTTTTTTAGTTTAGGTTTTATTTTTTATTTTTAGGTTTAGGTTTAGGCTTTTATTTAGTTTAGGGTTTAGGGTTTAGGGTTTAGGGTTTAGGGTTTAGGGTTTAGGGTTTATGGTTTTTTAGGTTTAGGTTTAGGTTTAAGGTTTTTATTTTAGGATTATTTTTAGGTTTTATTTTTTAGTTTAGGTTTAGGTTTATTTTTTGTTTATTATATTATATTTAGTTTAGAGTTTGGGTTTAGTTTCTTTTAGGTTTAGGTTTTATTTATTTTTGTTTAGTTTATTTTAGTTTAGGTTTTAGTTTATTTTATTTTATCTATTTTAGGTTTTGGTTTCTTTTAGTTTTGGTTTAGGTTTAACTTTTTTATTTATTTTTAGGACTTACTTCTAAGTTTATTTTTAGGTATAGGTTTTCATTTAGTTTTTATTTAATTTAATTTTAGGTATATTATATTTTTAATTTATGTTAATTTTTTTTTTTTTATTTATTTTGTTTAGTTTAGGTTTTATTTATTTTATTTTATTTTAGTTTTATTTTCATTTCATTTTATTTTACATTTTAGGTTTAGGTTTAAGTTTATGTTTAGGTTTAGGTTTTAGTTTAGGTTTTTATCTTATTTTATTTTTTGGTTTTATTTTGGTTTAGGTTTATTTTTTTGTTTTATTAAGTTTTTGTTTAGGTTTTTAGGTTTTTAGGGTTTAGGGTTTAGGCTTTATTTTTTGGGGTTTAAGGTTTAGGGTTTAGGGTTTAGGGTTTTTAAGGTTTAGGGTTTTAGGGTTTAGGGTTTAGGGTTTAGGGTTTAGGGTTTGGGGTTTAAGGTTTAGGGTTTAGGATTTATCATTGTAGGTTTAGGGTTTAGGGTTTAGGCTTAGGGTTAGTTTTAGGGTTAGGGTCTTTTTTTCTTTTTTACTTAATTAAGTAAACACATTGTTTAGGTTTATTTAGTTAATTTAGTTTATTTTATTTATTTTACTTTATTTTATTTTTTATTTTTATTTAAGTTTAATTTAATTTTTATTTAGTTTAGTTTATTTATTTTGGGTTTATTTATTTTAGTTTAGGTTTTTTTTATTTTTTGTTTTAAGTTTAGGTTCATTTTAGTTTAGTTTTATTTTATTTTATTTTTAAGGTTTAGGTTTATATTTTTATTTTATGTTTGTAGGTTTAGGTTTTAGGTTTTAATTTTATTTTTAGGTTTAATTTTTTAGTTTAGGTTTATGTTTATTTTTAGTTTATTTAATTTTATTTAGGATTTAGGTTTAGGTTTGGGTTTAGTTTATTTTAGGTTTATGTTTAGGTTTTATTTATTTTAGTTTAGGTTTAGGTTTATTTTATTTTTATTTTAGGTTTAGGTTTTTTTTAGTTTAGGGTTTAGGTTTTATTTTATGTTTATTTTTAACTTTAGGTTTTATTTAGTTTTATTTAATTTTATTTTTTTTTATTTTATTTTAAGTTTAGTTTTATTTTATTTAGGTTTTATTTTTTTAATTTTGTTTAGGTTTATATTTACTTTATTTTAGTTTAGTTTTATTTTTATTATTTTCTTTTTTAGGTTTAGGTTTAGGTTTAAGTTTTCATTTTATTTTATTTTGTTTATTTTATTTTGGTTTTGGTATTTTTTATTTATTTTATTTTGAGGTTTAGGTTTCTCACTTTTTATGGTTTAGGGTTTAGGGTTTGTTGTTTAGGGTTTTAGGGTTTAGGGTTTAAGGTTAGGGTTTAGGGTTTAGGTTTTAGGTCTAGGGTTGAAGTTTTAGTTTAGGGTTTAGGGTTTTTGATTTTTTTTAATAGAGAATAAATTCAAATTCAACATTTCTTCTTTTCGATTTTGTCAACCAAGTAGCACTCTAAGTTTTCTAAGACATAAGCGATCACATAGATAAAAATGATCACCCATAGAGCAAATCAAAAACCCTAGATTACTAGAACCGTTCTACTGTAAAGACACATTTCCATATAGTAGATCAGATCGACCGCTCTTCAGTTTCTCCAGTTCCCATAAGAACTACCCCGACCTCTCGAGTAGTGGGATCTACCACCATATCCTCGATCTCTCTCTCCACCCCAATGGTTGTAACCTTCATTGCTCCTCCAGCCTTCATAACCACCACTACTCTGCCCACCACATCCATATGCACCAACACCTCCAAATCCGTCACCACTACTATTTGGGTTTATTAGGTTTTAAGGTTTAGATTTATTTTTTAATTTATTTAGTCACTTTAGGTCTAGGTTCAGGGTTTGGGGTTCAGGGTTAGGGCTTAGGGTAAAGGGTTTAGGGTTTAGGGTTTTGATTTTATGGTTTTAGGGTTTATGCTTTTAGGGTTTAGGATTTTAGGGTTTTGGGTTTTAGGGTTTAGGGTTTAGGGTTAGGGTTTTGGGTTTAGGGTTTAGGGTTTAGGGTTTAGGGTTTAGCATTTTTTAGGGTTTAGGGTTTAGGGTTGTAGGATTGGGGTTTTCTTTTTAATTAAGTAAACCAGTTGGTTTAGATTTATTTAGTTTATTTTTTATTTTTTTTAGTTTATTTTTTTATTTTTATTTAGGTTCAGTTTTTACTTATATTTAGTTTAGTTTATTTATTTTAGTTTAGGTTTTTTATTTTAATTTATTTTTTAGGTTTAGGTTTAGGTTTATGCTTATTTTTTAGTTTAGTTTTATTTTTATTTTATTTTTGAGGTTTAGGTTTCATTTTTTATTATTAGGTTTATGTTTGAGTTTTTATTTTATTTTTTTATGTTTAGGTTTTAAGTTTTCATTTTAGGTTTATTTTTAGGTTTAGGTTTAGTTTAATGTAGGTTTAGGTTTAGGTTTTATTTATTTTAATTTAGGTTTAGGTTTATTTCATTTTTAGGTTTATATTATTTTTTAATTTTATTTAGGTTTAGGTTTAGGTTTAGGTTTAGGTTCAGGTTTAGGTTTTAGTTTAGGTTTTTATTTTATTTTTCTTTTTTAGGTTTAGGTTTTTTATGTTTTATTTAGTTTAGTTTTAGGTTTTTATGTTTTTAGGGTTTAGGGTTTAAGGTTTAGGGTTTAGGGTTGTTATTTTAGGATTTAGGGTTTAAACTTTAGGGTTTTAAGGTTTAGGCTTTAGGGTTTATGGTTGTAGGTTTGGGGTTTAGGGTTTAGGGTTTAGGGTTTAGCAATAGTTTTAGGGTTTTAGAGTTTAGGGTTAGGGATTTTTTTAATTTTTTTTTTAATTTTTTTTAAATTATATAAACTCGTAAGTTCAAGTTTATTTAGTTTATTTTTATTTATTTTAGTTTATTTATTTTTAGGTTTAGGTTTTAGGTTTTGATTTTAGGTTTATTTTTAGGTTTTATATTTTAGTTTAGGTTTAGGTTTATTTTTAGTTTATTTTATTTTATTTAATTTAGGTTTAGGTTTAGGTTTAATTTATTTTAGGTTTTATTTATTTTTGTTTATTTTATTTTAGTTTAGGTTTAGACTTAGGTTTATTTATTTTTACTTACGATTATTTAGTTTATTTTATTTTTTTTATTTAGGATTATTTTTACTTTTATTTAGTTTGGTTTAATTTTTTTAGGTTTATTTTTTTTAGTTTAGGTTTTTAATTTTTTTTTATTTTTTAGGTTTAGGTTTAGGTTTATGTTTAATTTTAGTTTAGTTTTATTTTTATTTTATTTTGAGGTTTAGGTTTTTTTTTATTCTTAGGTTTAAGTTTAGGTTTTATTTTATTTTTTTAGGTTTAGATTTTAGGTTTTATTTTTAGGTTTATTTTTAGTTATTATTTTTTAATTTAGGTTTAGGTTTATTTTTATTATGTTTTTTTATTTAGTTTAGGGATTAGGTTTAGATTATTTTAGATTTAGGTTTAGGTTTTATTTATTTTATTTTAGTTTATTTTTGTTTAGGTTTAGGTTTATTTTAGGTTTAGGTTTTTTTTAAGTTTAGGGTTTAGGTTTTATTTTTTTATTTATTTTTAGGTTTATTTATTAGGTTTAGGTTTTATTTTATTTTCTTTTAGGTTTATTTTATTTTTATTTTACATTTAGTTTTTATTTTATTTAAATTTTTTATTTTTAGGTTTATTTATTTTTTTGTTTACTTTACATTTTTATTTATTTTATTTTAGTTCAATTTTTATTTTTTATTTTATTTTATTTTTAGGTTTAGGTTTAAGTCCAAGTTTTAGTTTAGGTTTTGTTTTATTTTATTATTTTATTTTATCTAGGTTTTAGTTTAGTTATTTATTTTCTTTTAGGTTTTATTTAGTTTAGGTTTAGGTTTTTAGGTTTTTAGGGTTTAGGGTTTAGGGTTTAGGGTTTGGTGCTTAGGGTTTAGGGTTTAGGGTTTGGGTTGTAAGTTTTAGGGTTTAGAGTTTAGGGTTTAGGGCTTTAGGTTTTAGGGTTTAGGGTTTAGGGTTTAGGATTTTTAGGGTTTAGGGTTTAGGCTTTACGGTTTAGGGTATAAGGTTTTTATTGTTTATCATTTAGGGTTTAGGTTTTAGGTCTAGTGTTCAAGTTTTAGTTTAGGGTGTAGGATTTTTGGTTTTTTTTAACAAAGAACAAATTCAGATTCAACATTTTTTCTATTCAATTTCATCAACCAATCACACATCAAGTTTTCTAAGAGACAAGCGACGGCCAAAATAAAAAATGAGCACGCATAGAGCAAATCAAAAACCCTAGATAACTAGAACCATCTCTACTATAAAGACATAGTTCCATAAGTAGCATCGGATTATGGTTCTTGATTCTCCGTTCCCATCGACCTCTCGAATAGCTATATCCACCCTCATATCCATGATCTCTCCTTCCGCCACCACCATGGCTATAACCTCCACTATTCCTCCCACCTCCATAAGCATGACTGCTTCGACCACCACCTCCACATCCAACATCACCTCCAGATCCCCCACCACGACTACGATAACCACTACCTCTGCCTTCTCCTCCACTATCAAATCTAGACTGAGCATGGTTGATAGTGATGTTCTTGTCGTCAAGGTCCTACCCATTCTTAGGGTTTAGATTTAGGTTTAGCTTTATTAGGTTTTAGGATTATTTTTAATATATTTAGTTACTTTAGGTTTAGGTTTTGGGATTGGGGTTTAGGGTTCAGGGTTTAGGGTTAGGGCTTAGAGTTTATGGTTTAGGGTTAGGGTTTATGCTTTTAGGGTTTAGGGATAAGGATTAGGTTTTAGTGTTTAGGGTTTAGAGTTTATAATTTATAATTTAGGATTTAGGGTTTTTTAGGGTTAAGGGTTTAGGGTTTATGGTTGTAGGTTTAAGGTTGTAGGTTTAGGGTTTAGGGTTAGTTTTAGGGTTTAGGTTTAGGTTTAGGGTTTAGGGTTCACAGTTTATGGTTTAGGGTTTAGGGTTTTTTTTAAATTAAGTAAACACGTAGGTTTAGGTTTACTTAGTTTAGGGTTTAGGTTTTAAGGTTTAGGGTATTTTTTGGTTTAGGGTTTAAGCTTTAACCTTTAGGGTTTAGAGTTGTAGGTTTAGGGTTGTAGATTTAGGGTTTAGGGTTTAGGGTTTGTGGTTTAGAATTTAGGATTTAGGATTTATGGTTTAGATTTATTTTTTTTTAACTTAAGTAAACCGGTAAGTTTTAGTTTTTTTAGTTTATTATTTATTCATTTTATTTTATTTTATTTTATTTTTTTATTTATATTTAGTGTAGTTAATTTAATTTAGGTTTATTTATTTAAGTTTAGGTTTTATTTTAGTTTATTTTTTTTAGGTTTAAGTTTAGGTTTAGGTTTCATTTTTTAGTTGAGTTTTATTTTATTTTTTTTATTTTTATGTTTAGGTTTTTATTTTTAGGTTTAGGTTTAGTTTTTTTTATTTTATTTTTTTTAGGTTTAGGTTTTAGGTTTATTTTAGTTTTTTTTTTTAGGTTTAAGTTTATTTTTAATTTATTTTATTTTATTTAGTTTATGTTTTATTTTTAGGTTTATTTTTTAGGATTAGGTTTTTATTTAATTTTTATTTTAGGTTTATTTTAATTTTATTTTACATTTAGTTTTTATTTTATTTTTAGTTTATTATTCTGAGGTTTATTTTATTTTTTTAGTTTAGTTTTGGTTTTTATTTATTTTATTTTAGTTTATATTTATTAGTTTTTTTAGGTTTAGGTTTAGGTTTTAGTTTAGGTTTTTATTTTATTTTAGACTCGAATCTTCAACGAACACATTCATCATCAAGTCGAGTGTTATGTCAATGATCTCGTGGTCAAAAGTAGAGAAAAGGAAGACCATCTCTTTGACTTGATAGTAGTTTTCAAATAGTTAAGATAATTTCACCTCAAAATGAACCCTCTGAAGTGTGCATTCGAAGTTGCATCAGAGAAATTCCTTGGGTTTGTTGTCCGACATCAGAGAATTGAAATCAATCCAGAGAAGATCAACACGATATTAGAAATGACACCCCCTAAAAGCTACAACACTACATGCTTCCTCATAAGGTGGACTTAATCTCTAGGATCAATCCACTATAGTGTCTCATGACATGGCCAATGCTACCCGGATGGTCGGCACTACCATCCATAATCCTCTCGCAGTTTGAGATTACCTACATACCCCTCCATCAGGTGAAAGGACAAGCTACAGATTTCTTAGTAGCACCCACTTCTTCGACTCTCCACTTAGTGATGATCTCCTCGATGAATAAATCATGAACTTAGGGGATACTAGCATTTACCATTGGGAGATGTACTTTGATGGTGCTGCTTATTCTCAAAGAAGAAAAGAACCTCAATCTACTATTCCAGGAATGGTAGTGGTAGGAATAGTTCTCTTAACTCCAGACCGCGATGTGATGAGATTCTCGTATAATCTATCCAATCCTTGTACCAACAACGAAGCCAAATATGAGGCTTTGATTGCAGGTCTGGAGCTAAACGTTAGTCTAAGCATCCAAAATATCAACATCTTTGGAGATTCTCAGCCAAATCATTGGGTCCTATAAAGTTATAAAGCCCAAGCTCCATCACTACCACAATTATGCCATGGAGTAGTTGGCCCAAATTCCAGAGTTTACCATTTATAAGATTCCTCGATGAGAGAATGTCATAGCGTATGCTTTAGCCAAGCATGCTAAGGAATTGGCATGTCCAGAGAATGAGTCCATATCAATAAAGGTCCAAAATAGACTAGTCTTATCCCTTATTGATATTGAACTCATCAAAAAGTACTCTCTTGAAGGGGAGGTTTCCATTGCCAAGAAGGATGAGGAGTTAGATTGGAGGAAACCATTCATGGATTACCTAAATAAAGGCAAACTACTTCAAGAGAAGTCATAAGCCCATCAGATGAAGCAGAGAGCACTTTCCTACACTCTTGTGGATGGTGTCTTGTATCGGCGATCTTTCGATCATATATGGTTGCATTATTTAGACTAGCACAAAGTCAATAAGATTATGATTGAGGTACACTCAGGATTATGTGGAGCCAATCGATCCAAGATGAAAGCCAAGATCAAGAGACTAGGATACTCGGCGTGATGATCAAAGATTGCATGGATACGGCTAGGCGAGGCCACCAATGTCAATTACATGGTGTGGTCCTACACCAACCACTCAATATTCTACATCCTACATTGGCTTCATGGCCATTCTAGTGTTGGGGTACCAATATAGTGGGTTCGATTGATCCTTTTTATTCCAAGGGTCATTAGTTCATCTTAGCTGCTACAAATTACTTTTCCAAATGGGCGAGGTGATTCCACTCAGAGAGGTCACAGCTCAGCATGTACTCTAGTTTTTTAAGAGCCAAATCGTATATAGTTTTGGAGTGCCTCAACAAATGTCTGATAATGATACTGCATTCAAGAGCATTGAGATCAACAACTTTGCCCTGGACACATTGTATATTGGAGATATTCTACCATCAACTACCCGAGGGTAAATGGCTTAGCAGAAGCTTTCAACAAAACTCTCATCCAAATACTAAATAAGGGAGAGCGACCAATGCTTCCAATCAATGAGCTCTACTTAAATAAATATTATTATTCATATTTTAGAATAATTATCATCTATGAAAATTTTATTTCAAATTCAATCTCTTTCATGTTAAAAGTAATCTTATTTGTGAATCTGCTACGATGTGTTTAGGGTAGGTTAAGGAACCAATGATGTCCTATACTTCATTGACACAACACAAACATAAACTATAGACAAACATATAAAATAAACACATTTTTTTGTCTCAGGCTACTCTGAGTTGAGATAACTTTAGTGGCACTCACTCAATAGAGCTTTTAGTTAGGTGACGTTTCCTACTAGTGTGTCACCCTAATGGTCTTATTGCTTTGGAGGAAGTAAGTTTACTATGCTTTCCTTTCATACTTGGCCATTGCACACCAATGATCACCTTGTTAGTTTGGTAAGCCTTATTGCATGGTCGATAAGCTACCATATATTGGCTTCATTTAAGAGGATGTGAGTCTGCTATGCTTTCTTCTTGGATTTACCTTCATGCATTGACTAGGTCGAGTATATTTGAGGTTTAGGATAAGTCCCCTAAGGACCCCTTCCCTTCTTATTACTTCAAGTCTCGATCCAGTCCTTCCCCGGGGCTCCCTGCTTAGTAGGCACTCTGGGTCAGGTAGCATCTATCCTGCCGATGATAGACTATCCCGATGATCAGTTCTACTTGAAAAGTTGTAAGCATACACGCTTTCTTTCCAGGTTGATAGTTGCACATCGACGGGCACCTTAGGTTTGTTGGTTCTCACTATGATGGCAAATACACCACTCATGCTGATGGATACACCTTAGGTTGGTTTGTTCTCGCACCTTAGGATACACTACTCATAGCAGATGTAAGTCTACTATGCTTTCTCCTTGAGTTGGCCATCGTACACTTATAAGCTTTCTTTTCTAAGGCTCAAAAATGAGTGCACCTCCCCTATGGGCACTATATTTGGATCATGTCCTTTTGACCCCATTTAAATACTACCAGGGTTACTATTAGATTGGATAGTTCCCCTTTCCTAGTAACCACCCCTGTGGTTGGAGAAACTATCCTGTGGATGTGCAGATTCTCTCTTGGTCTAGTAAATCTAAGATATTTCAAAGCTGACATAGGCCTTTCTCAGTGTGGTCCCTCGCACACTAACAGGGTCCACGCAAACATATATTCAAAATATATATTTACTTGTGGATTAGGAGGACACCCCTAGTGATACCTTTTCTCAAGCAGGTATCCTATCTTTAGGCAGTGTCAGTAAAGCTCCCTATAATAATCGATTGACTACTCTTGAGTTGATATAAGTACCCAACAGCATTCACTCACTAGTTGCACCTAAGTCGGGTTTGATTTGTTGTGCTACCAATAGGTCACCCCAGTAGTTGTTCCTTGCTTTAGAAGATGTAAGTCTACTACACCTTCTTCCTAGCACAGTTGTTGCACACCAAAAGGCAACCCTTTAGTTGGCTAGTCTACCCCACAAGTAGTAGACTATCCCTTTACATTTATAAATCTGAGATAGGACAAGTTTGATATAGCCCCTTCTCTGTCGGTCCATCATGCATCAGCATGGTCCATAAATTAAATCTATCAAATTTGATCGAGCTCAAATCCCCAATGGATATGCCCTTAATACGAAATTAAACTAAACCAAATAAACCATATTAAATCACATAAAATTAAGATAAATATAATCTTGACTACCTTTGAGTTGACATAAGTCCCTGCATTCACTTTAGTCTCTCCTTAGGTTAGGTTCAATTTGTTTGTGGATCTACAGTCACCCAAGTGGCTGTTCCTCACATTGGAAGATGTAAGTGTGCTACGCCTTCTTTCTAACACAATCGCTGCACACCAAAGGGCAACCCCTTAGGTTAGATAGCTCTACTCACCGTTAGACTATCCCTTTGGATTTGTAAACCTAAGGTAGTTCAAGGCTCATATAGTCCCTTCTCAGTGGGTCCATCTCACACTGACATGGTTCATACATTAAATCAGATTAAATTAAACCCATTCTGATTGTCCCAGTGGAGTTTAATCAGACCCTTCTCCCAAGTGGAACCACAAATCATATATAAACAAGTCAAGCAAATAAATTAAATTCAAAACTAACCATCTTAGTGGAACTAAATTAAACTAACTCCCATAGTAGAGTATAAATCAAAGAAATCCAATAAAACTCTTATCCCCAGTGGATACATCCCCAAATAAATCTATAAATCAAACTCAAATCCCAATCCCTAGTGGATAGCTCGAATCTACTTCCCTAGTGGACGGTTCATATACTTGATCCCCTACAGACTCGAGCTCATATCTCTAGCAGATATGCCTCCACATCAATTAAAATAAAATAAATTAAAGTCAATTCAATCTTAATCTCTAGTGGATTATAGATTCTTATCCCCTATAGATCTTCTTTCCACAAATCATATAAAATGGAATTCAACCCTTATCCCTAGCAGATTTTCTTCTTCTATGACATTGACATAGACCGCTCACATGTCATGTCCAATGCATGTGTGATCCCTTAGTGGATCTCCCTCCATGTCGTTGATGTGGAATTTTCATCATATCTTATTTCTTCTCTAATTCACACCTTTAATACTTCAACCAAAAGCCTAATAATGTATTCATTCAAATTACATCTTAACATTATAATCAACATTTTATGATTTATGATGGTGCAAGCTAAAACTAACTACACAATATCATTCAAAACATATTATAGTGTGAATTAACACACTATATTATATTATAATATATAATGTTATATTATAATTTGCAATAATATAATATATTGTCTAACATTACACCTCATTAGAATCACTTAAAAGGAACAAATAATAAAATTTTCTCAAAATATGAATAATAATCATTCTGGATGTAGAATTATTATTTTTCTATTAGAAATGATACAAAATAGCATAATTTTGGTGTTGCTTCTTGGTGTGTGCCTTGAATTTTTCCAAATTCTTCCATCTCAACCTTCAAATTAACATTTATGTGAGTTTTGACCCATTGTATTATATCAAAAGTAAAACATACTAAAATGTACCATAAAATTTAGTAACACAACACCATATTCATATATATGTGATGTTATATTGATATGTACATTATATTTTAATATGCTTTCATATAATATATTATCTTAGATTACACCTTAAAATCAATCACTTTAAGCAAAAAATTAATAAAATTTGGTTGAAAAATGAACATTTATTTTGGATGCAAAATTCCATTCTTTTGATTAAATGAAACATAGCACAATGATGTTCCTTAAAACTTACCTTAAAATTGTTCAAATCCCACCATCTCAGCCTATAAATTAGTAGTTTTATGAATTATACCCGATTAAACTACTACATCATACTATAACAAAATAAAATGTTCTAAACAACAAGTACTAATACACAATAGCATGCTATAATGCATGATGCTACACTATTTTATGGCATCTTATATTATAATATACTACAACATATTATATTAAATTATATTGCATATCACATCACAAGAGATAGCTTAAGATAAAAAATCAAAATATTATCCTAAAAATAAAAAACTATATATTATAGTCATATCAATTACATATTTTAAATTCAAACAATATATTATGATGCCATGCTCTACCTATTATTAATTTGGCAAAATTCCACAATTTTAAATTTTAAATCAACATTTTTATATATAATGATAGTGTAGGCTCTACTGCATGATTGTAAAATACTAAAAGAATTTAAAATGCATAGAATAATGTATTATGACATATGATGTTATACTACACTACAACATATAATATTTATTTTGAACATAAAATCTTACTTTTTAGACTATATGTGGCATAGCACACCTTTGGTACTACAACCTAATTCCTACTTCAAATTTAGAAAATTTCATCATCTAATTTATTAAACCAATATTTTTATGATTTATATTAATATAGACTATAGGGCACAATACCATAATATACTAAAACATTTCAAAAAGTTTTATAACATTTAAAAAACACATCACTACATGCTCAAATATATGATGCTACATAATACTATAATATATGGTAGTATAATATTATTTAGGGTTAGGATTTAGGGTATTCAAATCTCTAATATTCAAGGGAAAGTCACTTGAAGACATTATCTTTAGCTTCCATAAAAATGTTAAGATTAGGTCACTCTTTAGATGTACTCTTAATGACATCTTCATTTTAGGGTTAGTTTAGAGTTTAATGTTTATGATTAGTTTAGGGTTTAGGGTTTAGGGTTGTAGGTTTTAGGGTTTAGGGTTTATGATTTTAGGGTTTAGGATTTAGGGTTTAGGGCTTTGGGTTAAGGGTTTAGGGTTTAATGTTCAGGGCTTAGGGTTTTTAGGGTTTAGGGTTTTGAGTTTAGGTTTTAGGTTTAGGGTTTAAGTTTTAGTTTAGGGTTTGGGGTTTAAGGTTTATAGTTTAGGGTTTAAGGTTTTTTTAATAGAGAACAAATTCATATTCAACATTTCTTCTTTTTGATTTCATCAACCAAGTAGCACCCCAAGTTTTCAATGACATAAGCGACGACATAGGTAAAAATAAGCACCCATAGAGAAAATCAAAAACCCTAGATAAGTAGAACCGTCTCTACTATAAAGACACGGTTCCATTACTAGTAGATCAGATCGTGTTCTTCACTTTCTCCAGCTCCCATTAGAATCACCCCCGCCTCTAGAGTAGCGGGATCCACCATCAAATCCCTGATATCTCCCTCAACCACTACCATGGCTGTAACCTCCATCACTCCTCCCACCTCCATAACCACCACCTCCATATCCAATAGTCCCTCCAGATCTCCCACCACCACTGGGATCAGCGTCGCCTCTACCTTCACCTCCACCGCCAGATTTAAAATAAGCTTAGTTGACGATAATGTTCTTGCCCTCAAGGTTCTGCCCATTCTTAGGGTCTAATGTTAGTTTAGGGTTTAGCATTTAGGATTTAGGGTTATTTTAGTGTTTACGATTAGTTTAGGATTTAGGGTTTGGGGTTTAGGGTTTAGGGTTTATTATTCAGGGCATAGGGTTTTAGGGTTTAGGGTTTAGGGTTTAGGGTTTTAGGGTTTAGGGTTTAGAGTTTAGGGTTTAGGGTTTAGGGTTTTATGGTTTGGGTTTAGGGTTTAGGGTTATAGGTTTAGAGTTGTAGGTTTAAGATTTAGTGTTAGTTTTAGGGTTTAGGGTTTAGGGTTTTTTTTTTTAAATTTAGTAAATCGATAGGTTTAGGTTAATTTAGTTCATTTTTTATTTATTTGAGTTTATTATTTTTTATATTTATTTAAGGGTTTAGAGTTTAGGGTAAACCCTAAACCCTAAAATTTTTTATTTACTTTTTTTTAGTTTATTTATTTTATGTTCATTTATTTTAGTTTATTTTTTAGGTTTAGGTTTATTTTTCAGTTGAGTTTTTTTTAGGTTTATGTTTTATTTTTTATTTTTAGGGTCAGGTTTAGCTTTTTATTTTATTTTTTTAGGTTTCAGTTTTATGTTTTTATTTTAGGTTTATTTTTAGGTTTTATTTTTTAGTTTAGGTTTAGGTTTACTTTTAGTTTATTTTATTTTATTTAGTTTATGTTTAGGTTTAGGTTTAGTTTATTTTAGGCATAGGTTTAGGTTTTGTTTATTCTAGCTTAGTTTATTTTTGTTTATGTTTAAGTTTATTTTATTTGTATTTTAAGTTTAGTTTTTTTTTCTTTTAGAGTTTAGGTTTTATTTTTTATTTATTTTTAGGTTTATTTTTTAGGTTTAGATTTTTATGTAGTTCTTATTTTATTCTATGTAAGGTTTATTTTATTTTTATTTGAGGGTTAGTTATTATTTTATTTAGGTTTCCCATTTTTTACACTTTAGTTTAGGTTTTTATTTATTATTTTATTATATTTGTAGATTTAGGTTTAGGTTTAGGTTTTAGTTTATGTTTTTATTTTATTTTTGTTTAGGTTTTGTTTTTTTAGGTTTTATTTCATTTAGATTTAGGTTTTTAGTTTTTTAAGGTTTAAGGTTTAGTGTTTAGGGTTTAGGGTTAGTTGAGGGTTTAGGGTTTAGGGTGTAGGGTTTAGGGTTAAGGGTTTAGGGTTTAGGGTTTAGGGTTTAGGGTTTAGTATTTAGGGTTTAGGGTTTTTAGTGTTTAGGGTTTCGGGCTTAGGGTTAGGTTTTAGGTTTAGGGTTTATGTTTAGTTTAGGGTTTTTGGTTTTTGGTTATTTTTAACAGAGAACAAATTCAAATTCGTCATTTATTCTTTTCGATTTTATCAACCAAGTAACACACCAAATTTTCTAAGACACATGACATAAATAAAATGAAACGATTAAATCAAAACCATCCTCAGTAGCGGGATCCGCCATCATATCCCTGATCTCTCCCTCCACCACCACCATGAATGTAACCTACATTGCTTCTCCTAACTCCATAACCACCACTGCTTTGACCACCACCTCCATATCCATCAACACCTCCAAATCTCCCACCACCATTGCAATAATCACTGGCTCCACCTTCGCATCACTCCTAGATCTAGATTGAACCTAGTTGATGATGATGTTCTTACCCTTTAGGTTCTGTACATTCTTAGGGTTTAAGGTTTAGGTTTATTATTTAATATTTTTAGTTACTTTAGATTTAAGTTTAGTGTTTGGAGTTTAGGGTTAGGGTTTAGGGTTTATCATTTAGGGTTTTAAGGTTTATGCTTTTAGGGTTTTAAGGTTTAGGGTTAGGGCTTAGGTTTAAGGGATTTATGGTTTAAGGCTTTTGAGTTTAGGGTTTAGGGTTAGGGTTTAGGGTTTAGGGTTTATGGTTTATGCTTCAGGGTTTAGGATTTTAAGTGTTTATGATTTAGGGTTTAGGGTTTTTTATGTTTAGGGTTGTAGGTTTAGGGCTTAGGGTTTAAGGTTTAGGATTTAGGGTTTAGGGTACAGGGTTTAGGGTTTTAAAAAAATTAAGTAAAACGTTAGGCTTAGGTTAATTTAGTTTATTTTTTATTTATTTTGGTTTATTTTATTTTTATTTTTATTTAGCTTTATTTTTTATTTTTATTTAGTTTAGTTTATTTATTTTAGGTTTATCTATTTTAGTTTAGGTTTTTTATTTTAGTTTATTTGTTAGGTTTAAGCTTAGGTTTATGCTTATTTTTTAGTTTAGTTTTAATTTTATTTTATTTTTTAGGTTTAGGTTTTATTTCTTATTCTTAGGTTTTGGTTTAAATTTTTATTTATTTATTTTGCTTTAGGTTTTAGATTTTTATTTTAAGTTTATTTTTAAGTTTTATTATTTAGTTTAGGTTTAGGTTAATTTTTAGTTTATTTTATTTTATTTAGTTTAGGGTTTAGGTTTAGTTTATTATAGGTTTAGGTTTAGGATTTAGTTAATTTATTTTAGTTTATTTTAGTTTAGGTTTAGGTTTATTTTATTTTGTTAATTTTAGGTTTAGGGTTTAGGTTATATTTTTTATTTATTTTTAGGTTTATTTTTATGTTTAAGTTATTATTTTATTTTTGTTTTATTTTATTTTAGGTTTATTTTATTTTTATTTTACATTTAGTTTTATTTTATTTATGTTTTTTTATTTTTATGTTTATTTTATTTTTTTAGTTTAGTTTAGCTTTTTGTTTATTTTATTTTAGTTTAGTTTTTTTACCTTTTTTTATTTTTTAGATTAGTTTTATTATTATTTTATTTTAAAGTTTAGGTTTTATTTTTTAATTTTAGGTTTAGGTTTAAGTTTTATTTTGTTTTTTTAGGTTTAGGTTTTAGGTTTTTATTTTAGGTTGATTTTTAGGTTTTATTTTTTTATTTAGGTTTAGGTCTATTTTTCAGTTTATTTAATTTTATTTAGGGTTTAGGTTTAGGTTTAGGTTTATGTTTATTTTATTTTATGTTTAGGTTTAGGTTTTATTTATTTTAGTTTAGGTTTAGGTTTATTTTATTTTTATTTTAGGTTTAGGTATTTTTTTTTAGATTATCATTTTGGTGTTACTTTTTATTTATTTTTAAGTTTTATTTTTAGGTTTATTTTTTAGGTTTATATTTTTATTTAGTTTTTGTTTTCTTTTATTTTAGATTTTTTTTAATTTTTGGTTTACTTTTTATTTATTTAGGTTTTTTTATTTTTTACTTTAGTTTAGGATTTTATTTATTTTATTTTAGTTTTATTTTTATTTTTTATTTTATTTTCTTTTTGTGTTTAGGTTTAGGTTTAGGTTTAGGTCTTAGTTTAGGTTTTATTTCACTTTATTTTTTTATTTTATTTCAATTTAGGTTTTTTATTTATTTTATTTTTAGGTCTTATTTAGTTTAGGTTTAGCTTTTTAGCTTTTTAGGGTTTAAGGTTAAGGGTTTAGGGTTTAAGGCTTCGAGTTTAGGATTTTGGGTTTAGGGTTTAGGGTTTAGGGTTCAGGGTTTAGTGTTTAGGGTTTAGGTTTTAGGGTTTACCATTTTGGGTTTAGGGTTTTAGGGTTTAAGGTTTACAATTTAGGGTTTAAGGTTTAGGGTTTAGGTTTTAGGTTTAGTGTTTAAGTTTTAGTTTATGGTTTTGGGTTTAAGGTTTAGGGTTTAGGGTTTAAGGTTTTTTTTTTAGCATGAGGAAATTCATATTCAAAATTTCTTCTTTTTGATTTCATCAACTAAGTAGAAACCCAAGTTTTCAAAGACCCAAGCGACAACATAGTTAAAAAATGAGCACCCCTAGAGCAAATCAAAAACCCTAGATAAGTAGAACTATCTCTACTATAAAGACACAGTTTCATTACCAGCAGATCAAAACAGTCATTGTTTAGTTTCTCCAGTTCTCATCAGAACCACCCCTGCCTCTCGAATCCCACTATCCACCATCATATCCCCATTCTCTTCCTCCGACACCACCATGGATGTAACCTACATCGCTCCTCCCGCCTCCACTACTAGTTTACCACCTCCATATGCTAGCAACTCCGGATCCCCATTCTGCCAACACCTTCACCTCCACTGCCAAATCTAGATTGAGCCTAGTTGATGATGATGTTCCTGCCCTCATGGTTTTGCCCATTCTTTGGATTTAAGGCTCTTTTAAGGTTTAGGGTTTAGGTTTATTATTTAATTTATTTAGTTACTTTAAATTTAGGTTTAAGGTTTGGGGTTTAGGGTTAGGGCTTAGGGTTTAGGGTTTAGGGTTTAGGGTTTTTGGGTTTAGTTTTATGGTTTTGGATTTAGGGATTTAGGGTTAAGGGCTTTAGGGTTTAGTGTTTAGGGTTAGGGTGTAAGGTTTAGGATTTAGGGTTTCATGTTTATGCTTTAAGGTTTAGGGTTTTGAGGGTTTAGGGTTTAGGGTTTAGGTCTTAGTGTTTTATAGGGTTTAGGGTTTAGGGTTTAGGGTTTAGGGTTTAGGGTTTTTTAGGTTTAGGGTTTAGGGTTAGTTTTATGGTTTAGGGTTTAGGGTTTAGGGTTTTAGATTTAGGGTTCACGATTAAGGGTTTAGGATTTAAGTGTTTTTTTTTTAAATTAAGTAAGCTGGTTGGCTTAGGTTTATTTATTATTTATTTTAATTTATTTTATTTTTTATTTTTATTTAGGTTTATTTTTTATTTTTATTTAGTTTAGTTTATTTATTTTTGGTTTATCCATTTTAATTTATGTTTTTTATTTTAGTTTATTTTTTAGGTTTAGGCTTAAGTTTATGCTTATTTTTTAGTTTAGTATTATTTTTATTTCATTTTCTTAGATTTAGGTTTTATTTTTTATTCTTAGGTTTAGGCTTAGATTTTTATTTATTTATTTATTTTATTTACATTTTAGATTTTTATTTTAGGTTTATTTTTATGTTTTATTTTTTAGTTTAGGTTTTAATTTATTTTTAGTTTATTTTATTTAATTTAGTTTAGGGTTTAAGTTTAGTTTATTTTAGGTTTAGGTTTAGGTTTTATTTATTTTATTTTAGTTTATTTTAGTTTTAGGTTTATTTTATTTTATTTATTTTAGGTTTAGGTTTTAAATTTTATTTTTTATTTTTTTTAGATTTTATTTTTAGGTTTATTTTTTGGTTTAGGTTATTATTTCATTTTTATTTTATTTTATTTTAATTTATTTTAGGTTTATTTTAATTTTATTTTACATTTAGTTTTTATTTTATTTAGGTTTTTTATTTTTAGGTTTATTTTATTTTTTTTAGTTTAGTTTAGCTTTTTGTTTATTTTATTTTAGTTTAGATTTTATTTTTTATTTTATTTTATTTTTACATTTAGGTTTAGGTTTTAGTTATTTAGTTTATTTTATATTTATTTGAGTTTATTTTATTTTATATTTTATTTTGGTTTATTTTTTATTTTAATTTTCTTTAGTTTAGCTTTATTTATTTTAGTTTAAGTTTTTTATTATAGTTTATTCTTTTAAGTTTAGGTTTATTTTTTAGTCGAGTTTTATTTTTAATTTATTTTTTAGGTTTATATTTTGCTTTTAATTTTTAGGTTTAGGTTTAGGTTTTTATTATATTTTTTTTAGGTTTAGGTTTTAGGTTGTTATTTTAGGTTTATTTTTAGATTTTATTTTTTAGAATAATTTTAGGTTTATTTTTAGTTTATTTTATGTTTTGGTTTAGGCTTTATTTATTTTAGTTTTATTTATTTTAATTTTAGTTTAGGTTTATCTTATTTTATTTATTTTATTTCTATTTTAAGTTTATGTTTTATTTATTATTTATTTTTAGGTTCATTTTTTAGGTTTAGGTTTTTATTTAGTTTTTATTTTATTTTGTTAGATTTATTTTATTTTATTTTAGGTTTAGTTTTTATTTTTTTTGTTTAGTTTAGGTTTTTATATATTTATTTTTAGTTTTAGTTTTTATTTGTTTTATTTTCTTTTTAGGTTTATGTTTAGGTTTTAATTTATGTTTTAGTTTTTTTATTTTTTTTATTTTTCTTTAGGTTTGTTTATTTATTTTATTTTTAGTGTTAGTTTAGGGTTCGATTTTAAGTTTTTTAGGGTTTAGGGCTTAGAGTTTAGGGTTTAGGGTTAGTTTTGGGTTTAAGGTTTAGGGTTTAGGGTTTAGGCTTTAGGGTTTAGGTTTTAAGTTTAGGGTTTAAGTTTTAGTTTAGGGTTTTTGCTTTAGTGTTCAGGGTTTAGGATTTAAGATTTTTTTTAATAGAGAACAAATTCATATTCAACATTTCTTCTTTTCAATTTCATCAACGAGTGACACCCTAAGTTTTCTAAGACACAAGCAAAGACATAAATAAAAAATGTGCACCCTTAGAGCCAATCAAAAACCCTAGATAAGTAGAACTATCTCTATTGTAAAGGCATAGTTCCATAAGTAACAGATCGGATTGGCTTTCTGCAGTTTCTCTAGTTCCCATTAGAACCACCCCCGCCTCTCGAGTAGTGGGATCCACCATCATATCCCCGATCTAACCCTCGACCACCACCACGACTGTAACCTCAATCGTTCCACCCACCTCCATAACCACCACTACTCCGACCACCACCTCCATATCCAGCAGCACCTCCAAATCTCCCACCACCACTATGATAACGCCTCGCCTTGCCTTCTCGCCATAAAGAGCACGGTTGAGTGATGTTCCTGCCATCATGGTTCTGCCCATTCTTAAAGTTTAGGGTTAGTTTAGGGTTTAGCTTTTTTATCTTTTAGGGTTTAGGGTTTAGACTTTAGGGTTTGGGGTTTAGAGTTTAGGGTTTAGGATTAAGGGTTTAGGTTTTAGGTTTAGGTTTTATGTTTAAGTTTATGGTTTAGGGTTTAAGGTTTAGGGTTAGTTTAGGGTTTAGGGTTGAAGATTTTTTAGAGTTTAGGGTTTAGGGTTGTAGGTTTAGGGTTTAAGGTTAGTTTTAGGGTTTAAGGATTAAGGGTTATTTTTTTAATTAAGTAAACTGATAGGCTTAGGTTTATTTAGTTTATTTTTTATTAATTTTAGTTTATTTTATTTTTTATTTTTATTTATTTTAGTTTATTTATTTTAGGTTTATTTATTTTAGTTTATTTTTCTATTTTAGGTTTAGGTTTATGTTTATTTTTTAGTTGAGTTTTATTTTTATTTTTTTTTAGGTTTAGGTTTTATTATTCATTTCTTGGTTTAGGTTTAGGTTTTTATTTTAATTTTTTAGGTTTAGGTTTAAGGTTTTTATTTTAGGTATATTTTTAGGCTTTATTTTTTAGTTTATGTTTAGGTTTATTTTTTACTTTATATGATTTTATTTAGGGTTTAGGTTTAGGTTTAGTTTATTTTAGGTTTAGGTTGAAGTTTTATTTATTTTAGTTTAATTTATTTTATTTTTATTTTAAGTTTAGGTTTTTTTAGGGTTTAGGTTTACTTATTTATATTAATTTTAGGTTAAGTTTTAGGTTTTTAGCTTTTTATGGCTTAGGGTTTAAGGTTTAAGGTTTAGGGTTTGGCATTTAGGGTTTAGGGTTAAGGTTTTAGAGTTTAAGGATTAGGGTTTAAGGTTTAGGATTTTAGTGTTTAGGGTTTAGGTTTTATGGTTTAGGGTTTAGGGTTTTTTTTAACAAGGAACAAATTTAGATTCAACTTTCTTTTTTTTGATTTCATCAAGCAAGAAACACACCAAGTTTTCTATGACACAAGCGAGGACATAGATAAAAAATGATCATGCATATAGCAAATTGAACACCCTAGATTACTAGAATCGTCCCTATGGTAAAGACACATTTCCCTAAGAAGTACATCGGATCGATCGTTCTTCAATTTCTCCAATTCTCATCAAGGCCACCCTAGTCTCTCGAGTAGCGTGATCCATCATCATATCCCCATCTCCCTCCACCACCACCATGGCTGTAACCTCCGTCGCTCCTCCCGCCTCCTTAACCACCACTCCTCCGACCGCCACCTCCATATCTATTAGCACCTATAGATCCCCCACAACCACTACAATAACCACTACCTCTGCATTCACCTCCAGCACTAGATCTAGATTGAGCCTGGTTGACAATGATGTTCTTGCTGCCAAGGCTCTGCCCATTCTTAGGGTTTAGGTAAATTTTTAAATTTATTTAGTAACTTTAGGTTTAGGTTTAGGGTTAGGGTATAGGATTTTAGGGTTTAGGGTTTAAGGTTTAGGATTTAGGATTATAGGGTTTTACTTTTAGGTTTTATGGTATTAGGTTTGGTTTTAGAGTTTTAGGGTTTAGGGTTTAGGGTTTAGGGTTTAGGGTTTAGGGCTTAGTGTATTTGCTTTAGGGCTTAAGATTTTAAGGGTTTAGGGTTTAAGGTTTAGGATTTTTAGAGTTTAGGGTTTAGGGTTTATGGTTAGTTTATAGTTTAGGGTTTAAGGTTTAGGGTTAGTTTATGGTTTAGGGTTTAGGGTTTAGGGTTTTCAAGTTTAGGTTTTAGGTTAAAGATAGAGTTTAGGGTTTAGGGTTTAGTGTTTAGGGTTTAGGGTTTGGGGTGTAGTGTTTATGGTTTTTTAGGGTTTAGGGTTTAGGGTTATAAGTTTAGGATTTAGGGTTAGTTTTAGGGTTTAGGGTTTATCGTTTAGGGTTTTAGGGTTTAGGGTTTTGGGTTTAGGGTTTAAAGTTTAGAGTTTTAAAGTTGAGGGTTTAGGTTTTAGGGTTGTAGATTTAAGATTTAGGGTTTAGGGTCAATTTTTTTATATTTTTTTAAATTTTCTATTTTTTCAGATTAAGTAAAGTGGTAGGTTTAGGTTTATTTAGTTTATTTTTTCTTTATTTTAATTCATGGTATTTTTTTTATTTAGGTTTATTTTTATTTTTATTTAGTTTAGTTTATTTATTTTATGTTAATTTATTTTATTTTAGGTTTTCAAGTATAATTTGTAGGTTTAGGTCTAGGTTTATTTTTTAATTTATTTTTATTTTAGTTTAGGTTTAAGATTAGGTTTTATTTTTTATTTTTAGGTTTAGGTTTAGGTATTTATTTTACTATTATTTTTAAGTTTTATTTTTAAGTTTAGGTTTAGGTTTAGGGTTTAGGGTTTAAGGTTTAGGGTTTAGGGTTTAGGGTTTAGGGTTTAGGTTTTACGTCTAGGGTTTAGTTTTTAATTTAGGGTTTATGGTTTAGGGTTTTTATTTTTTGTTTTTTTAAATAGAGAACAAATTATTCAACATTTTTTCTTGTTGATTTCATCAACCAAGTAACACACCAAGATTTCTAAGACACAAGCGATGACACAGATAAAAAATGAGCATGCATAGAGCTAATTGAAAATCCTAGATAACTAAAATCATCTCTACTATAAAGATAGAGTTCCGAAGCAGTAGATCGGATCGATCATTCTTCAATTTCTCCAATTCCCATCAGAGCCACCCTGGTCTCTCAAGTAGCATGATCCACCATCATATCCCCGATCTCTCCCTCCATAACCACCACGGCTGTAACCTCCGTCACTCCTCCCATCTCGATAACCACCATTTCTCTGACCACCACCTCCATATCTACCAACATTTCCAGATACCCCACCACCATTGCGATAACCACTACCTCCGCCTTCACCTCCATTACTAGATCTAGATTAAGCCTGGTTAGCAGTGACATTCTTTTGACCAAGGCTTTACCGATTCTTAGGGTTTAGGTAAATTTTTTAATTTATTTAGTTACTTTAGGTTTAAGTTTAGGGTCTAGGTTTTAGGGTGAGGGTTTAGGGTTTATGGTTTTAGGATTTAAGCTTTTAGGGTTTAGGGTTTTGGGTTATGATTTAAGGTTTAGTGTTTTAGGGTTTAAGGTTTAGGATTTAAGGTTTGAGTTTAGGAGTTAGGGTTTGAGTTTAAGTTTAGGGTTTATTGTTTTAGGGTTTGGATTTTTTAGGTTTAGGGTTTATAGATTTAGGTTTAGGTTTAGGTTTAAGGTTTTTAAGTTTAGAGTTTAGGATTTAAAGGTTAGTTTATAGTTTAGGGTTTAGGTTTTAGGGAATAGGTTTAAGGTTAGAATATAGTCTAAGAGTTTTAGGTTTTGATTTTATAGTTTAGGTTTAGTGTTTAGGTTTGGGGTTTAGTTAGGGTTAATGTTTGAGGTTTAGGGATTGGGGTTTAGGGTTTATGGTTTTTTATGGTTTAGGGTTTGAGGCTATAGGTTTAGGGTTGTAAGTTTAGGGTCTAGGGATTAAGGTTTAGAGTTTATTATTTATTTTTATTTAGTTTAGTTTATTTATTTTTAGTTTAGGGTTTTTACTTTACTTTCTTTTTTTAGGTTTAAGTTTATTTTTTAGTTGAGTTTTATTTTATTTTATTTTTTAATTTTAAGTTTTATTTTTTATTTTCAGGTTTAGGTTTAAGCTTTTATATTATTTTTTTAAGTTTAGGTTTTAGGTTTTTATTTTAGGTTTAATTTAAAAGAAATTTTAGTTTAAGTTTAGGTTTTAAGTTATTATTTATTTAGCAGGTTTTGGGTTTAGGTTTAGGTTTAATTGATTTTAAGTTTAGGTTAAGGTTTTATTTATTTTAGTTTTGTTTATTTTAGTTTAGGTTTAGGTTTATTTTATTTTGTTTATTTTATTTTTATTTTAGGTTTACTTTTTTTTTTAGTTTAGGGATCAAGTTTTATTTTTAATTTATTTTAGGTTTATTTTTTGGTTTGGTTTTATTTAGTTTTAATTTATTTTATTTTAGGTTTATTTTCTTTTTTTACATTTAATATTAATTTTATTTAGGTTTTATTCATAGGTTTATTTTATTTTTTAGTTTAGTTTAAGTTTTTATTTATTTTATTTTTATTTATTTTTAATTTTTTATTTTATTTTATTTTTAGGTTTAAGTTTAGTTTAAGTTTGGGTTTTTATTTTATTTTATTTTATTTTTTTATTTAGGCTTAGGTTATTTTATTTATTTTATTTTTTGGTTTTATTTAGTTTAAGTTTAGGTTTTGAGGTTTTTAGGGTTTATGGTTTAGTGTTTTAGGGTTTAGGGTTTAGGGTTAGGGTTTAGGGTTTACAATTTTTAGGGTTTAGGGTTTAGGGTTAGCTTAGCGTTTAAGGTTAGTTTAGGGTTTAGGTTTTGGGGTTTAAGCAATAAGCTTTTGAGTTTAGTGTTTTTAGGGGTTTAGGGTTAGTTTAGAGTTTAGGGTTTAGGGTTTTAGGGTTTAGGGTTTAAGGTTTAGGGTTAGGGTTTAGGGTTTAGGGTCTTTTAGGGTTTAAGATTGTGGGATTAGTGTTGTAGGTTTAGGGTTTAAGGTTTTTTTAAAAAATTAAGTATACTAGTAGGTTTAGATTTATTTAGCTTATCTAGTTTATTTTTTATTTATTTTAGTTTATTTTATTTTTATTTAGGTTTATTATTTATTTTTATTTAGTTTAGTTTATTTATTTTTATTTTAGGGTTAGTTTAGTTTCTTTTTTTAGGTTAAGTTTATTTTTTAGTTGAGTTTTATCTTTATTTTTTTAGGTTTATGTTTTATTTTTTATTTTTAAGTTTAGGTTTGGCTTTTATTTTATTTTTTTTATGTTTAGGTTTTAAGTTTTATTTTAAATTTAATTTTTTTAGTTTAGGTTTAGGTTTATTTTAGTTTATTTTATTATATTTAGTTTAGGTTTAGGTTTAGGTTAATTTATTTTATGTTTAGGTTAAGGTTTTATTTATTTTAGTTTATGTTTAGGTTTATTTTATTTTGTTTATTTTATTTTTATTTTAGGTTTACTTCTTTTTTAGTTTAGGGTTTCAATTTTATTTTTATTTATTTTTAGGTTTATTTTTTGGTTTTGGGTTTTATTTAGTTTTTATTTTATTTTATTTTAGTTTTTTTTTTTTATTTTACATTTAGTTTTTATTTTGTTTAGGTTTCTTATTCATAGATTTATTTTTTTTAGTTTAGTTTAGGTTTTTGTTTATTTTATTTTTAATTTTTTATTTTACTTTATTGTTAGGTTTAGGTTTAGGTTTTAGTTTGGGTTTTCATTTTATTTTATTTTATTATTTTTTTAGGCTTAGGTTATTTTATTTATTTTATTTTTATGTTTTATTTAGTTTATGTTTAGGTTTTGAGGTTTTTAAGGTTTACAATTTAGGGTTTTAGGGTTTAGGGTTTAGGGTTTATAGTTTAGGTTTATTTAGGTTGGGTTTAGGGTTTAGTTTAGGTTTTAGGGTTTAGCATATTTTAGTTTAGAGTTTTAGTTAGTTTAGGTTTTATTTGGATTTTAGGGTTTAGGTTTAGTTTTAGGTTTAGAGTTTAGGTTAGGTTTAGGGTTAGAGTTTAGTTAGGTTTAGGTTAGTTTAGGTTTAGGTTTAGGTTTAGTTTTAGGGTTATTTTAGGGTTTAGTTAGGTTTTGTTTAGAGTTTAGGTTTAGGTTTAGGTTTTATGATTTAGGTTTTATAGTTTATAGTTTAGTTTTAGGGTTTAGGTTTTAGGTTTAGGTTTGTATGGTTTAGGGTTTTAGGGTTTAAGATTTTGGGGTTTATGGTTTAAGGTTTAGGGCTTTTTAGGGTTTAGGGTTTAGGGTTGTAGGTTTAGGGTTGTATAGTTTAGTGTTTAGGGTTTAGGGTTTAGGGTTTTGGCTTTAAGGTTTAGGATTTAGGGTTTATTTTTTTTAAAAAAAATTAAGTAAACTGGTTGGTTTAGGCTTATTTAGTATACCTAGTCTATTTTTTTTATTTTAGTTTACTTTATTTTTTTATTTTTATTTAAGTTTATTTTTTTAATTTTTATAGTTTAGTTTTTTTTTTTGTTTATTTATTTTAGTTTAGGTTTATTTTAGTTTATTTTAGGTTTAGGTTTAGGTTTAGGATTTATTTTTATTTTTAGGTTAAGGTTTAGATTTTTTATTTTATTTTTTTTAGTTTAAGGTTTTATGTTTTATTTTAGGATTATCTTTAGGTTTAGTTTTTTAGTGTTGGTGTAGGTTTATTTTATTTTATCTTATTTTATTTAATTTAGGTTTATGTTTATGTTTATGTTTATTTTATTTTAGGTTTAGGTTTAGGTTTATTTATTTTAGTTTAGTTTTTGGTTTATTTATTATGTTTATTTTATTTTTATTTTAGGTTTTGGTTTTTTTAGTTTAGTGTTTAGATTTTATTTTTTATTTATTTTTAGGTTTATTTTTTAGGTTTAGGTTTTTATTTAGTTTATATCTTATTTTTTAAGGTTTATTTTATTTTCATTTTATGCATAATTTTTATTTTATTTAAGCTTTTTGTTCATAGGTTTATTTTATTGTTTAGTTTAGTTTAGGTTTTTATTTATTATTTTCTTTTATTTTATTTTTAAGTTTAGGTTTAGGTTTTAGTTTAGATTTTTAACTTTTTTTATTTTTTTTATTTTATTTAGGTTTAGGTTTTTTTATTTATTTTATTTTAGGTTTAGGTTTAAGTTTATTTTTTTTTAAGTTTAGGTTTAGGTTTTATTTTGGTTTAATTTAAAGAAATTTTAGTTTAAGTTTAGGTTTATTTTTAGTTTATTTTATTATATTTAGTTTAGGTTTAGGTTTAGGTTTAATTTATTTTAAGTTTAGGTTAAGGTTTTATTTATTTTAGTTTTGTTTATTTTAGTTTAGGTTTGGGTTTATTTTATTTTGTTTATTTTATTTTTATTTTAGGTTTACTTTTTTTTTAGTTTAGGGATCAAGTTTTATTTTTAATTTATTTTTAGGTTTATTTTTTGGTTTTGGTTTTTATTTAGTTTTTAATTTATTTTATTTTAGGTTTATTTTCTTTTATTTTACATTTAATATTAATTTTATTTAGGTTTTTTATTCATAGGTTTATTTTATTTTTTAGTTTAGTTTAGGTTTTTATTTATTTTATTTATGTTTATTTTAAATTTTTTATTTTATTTTATTTTTAGGTTTAAGTTTAGTTTAAGTTTAGGTTTTTATTTTATTTTATTTTATTTTTTTATTTAAGCTTAGATTATTTTATTTATTTTATTTTTTTGTTTTATTTAGTTTAAGTTTAGGTTTTGAGGTTTTTATGGTTTATGGTTTAGTGTTTTAGGGTTTAGGGTTTAGGGTTAGGGTTTAGGGTTTACAATTTTTAGGGTTTAGGGTAGTTAGCTTAACGTTTAAGGTTAGTTTAGGGTTTAGGTTTTGGGGTTTTACATAAGCTTTGAGTTTAGTGTTTTAGGTTTAGGGTTAGTTTAGAGTTTAGGGTTTATTTTAGGGTTTAGTTTAGGTTTAGTTTAGGGTTTAGGGTTTTAGGGTTTAAGATTGTGGGATTAGTCTTGTAGGTTTAGGGTTTAAGGTTTTTTTAAAAAATTAAGTATACTAGTAGGTTTAGATTTATTTAATAGTTTATTTTTTATTTATTTTAGTTTATTTTATTTTTATTTAGGTTTATTATTTATTTTTATTTAGTTTAGTTTATTTATTTTTATTTTAGGGTTTTTAGTTTAGTTTCTTTTTTTAGGTTAAGTTTATTTTTTAGTTGAGTTTTATCTTTATTTTTTTTAGGTTTATGTTTTATTTTTTATTTTTTAAGTTTAGGTTTTGGCTTTTATTTTATTTTTTTATGTTTAGGTTTTAAGTTTTTATTTTAGATTTATTTTAAAAAAAAAATTTTAGTTTAGGTTTAGGTTTATTTTTAGTTTATTTTATTATATTTAGTTTAGGTTTATGTTTAGGTTTAATTTATTTTATGTTTAGGTTAAGGTTTTATTTATTTTAGTTTATGTTTAGGTTTATTTTTTATTGTTTATTTTATTTTTATTTTAGGTTTACTTCTTTTTTAGTTTAAGGTTTCAGTTTTATTTTTTATTTATTTTTAGGTTTTATTAAGTTTTGGTTTAAGTTTTAGGTTTTAAGTTTAGGTTTAGGGTTTAGGGTTTTATAGTTTAGGTTTTAGGGTTTATTTAAGTTAGTTTAGGGTTTAGGTTTAGTATTTAAACTTTAGGTTTAGGGTTTTAGGTTTAGGTTTAGGTTTAGGGTTTAGGTTGGTTTTATAGTTTAGGTTTAGGTCTTAGGTTTAAGTTTTAGTTAGGGTTTAGTAGTTTTAATTTATAGGGTTTAACTTTAGGGTTTAGTTAGTTATAGTTTTAGGTTTAGTGTTTAGGGTTTATCGTTAGTTTATAGTTAGTCATGGTTTAGGGTTTAGTTAGTTTAGATTTATAGTTTATTGTAGGTGTAAGGTTTAAGTTATAGTTAGTTTAGGTTTATGGATTAGACTTATGGATTAGGATTTAGTGTTTAGGGTTTAGGTATAGTCTTTAAATTAAATTTTCGTTTAGGTTTATTTAGGGTTTATTTTAGATTTATGGTTTAGGTTTAGGGTTTTTTTAGGGTTTAGGGTTTAGGGTTGTAGGTTTAGGGTTTTATACTTTAGTGTTTAGGGTTTAGGGTTTAGGGTTTTGGCTTTAAGGTTTAGGATTTAGGGTTTAAGGTTTTTTTTAAAAAAAATTAAGTGATGTTTCTAGTATAGTTTATTTTTTATTTTAGTTTACTATATTTTTTATTTTTATATAGGTTTATTTTTTATTTTTTATAGTTTAGTTTGTTTTATTCTTTGTTTGTTTATTTTAGTTTAGGTTTTCTATTTTAGTTTATTTTTAGGTTTAGTTTTAGGTTTAGGTTTTATTTTTTTATTTTTAGGTTAAGGTTTAGATTTTTATTTTATTTTTTAGTTTAAGGTTTTATGTTTTTATTTTAGGATTATCTTTAGGTTTAGTTTTTAGTGTTGGTGTAGGTTTATTTTTATTTTATCTTATTTTATTTAATTTAGGTTTATGTTTATGTTTATGTTTATTTTATTTTAGGTTTAGGTTTAGGTTTTATTTATTTTAGTTTAGTTTTTGGTTTATTTATTATGTTTATTTTATTTTTATTTTAGGTTTTTGTTTTTTTAGTTTAGGGTTTAGATTTTATTTTTTATTTATTTTTAGGTTTATTTTTTAGGTTTAGGTTTTTATTTAGTTTTTATTTTATTTTTTAAGGTTTATTTTATTTTCATTTTATGCATAATTTTTATTTTATTTAAGCTTTTTGTTCGTAGGTTTATTTTATTGTTTAGTTTAGTTTAGGTTTTTATTTATTATTTTCTTTTATTTTACTTTTAGGTTTAGGTTTAGGTTTTAGTTTAGATTTTTAACTTTTTTATTTTTTTTATTTTATTTAGGTTTAGGTTTTTTTATTTATTTTAATTTTAGGTTTTGTTAAGTTTAGGTTTAGGTTTTTAGGTTTTTAGTGTTTAGGGTTTTAAGGTTTAGGGTTAGGGTTTAGGGATTAGGAATTAGTGTTTAGGCTTTAGGGTTTAAAGTTTTTAGGGTTTAGGGTTTAGGGGTTAGGATTTAGGGTTTAGTGTTTAGGGTTAGCTTAAGGTTTAGGGTTTAGGGTTTATGCTTTGAGTGTTTACGATTTTAGGGTTTAGGGTTTTTCATGATTTAAGATTTAAAGTTATTGGTTTAGGGTTGTAGGTTCAGGGTTTAGGATTACAGATTTAAAGTTTTTTGTAATTAAGTAAAATGATTAGTTTAGGTCTATTTAGTATATTTAGTTTTATTTATTTATTTTAGTTTACTTTATTTTTTATTTTTATTTTTGTTTATTTTTTATTTTTAATTAGTTTAGTTTATTTATTTTAGGTTTATTTATTTTAGTTTATTTTTTAGGTTTAGGTTTAGGTTTATTTTTTAGTTGAGTTTTATTCTTATTTTATTATTTAGGTATAGGTTTTATTTTTTTTAATTTTAGGTTTAGGCTTACTTTTTTATTTTATTTTTTTAAGTTTTTATTTTAGGTTGATTTTTATGTTTTATTCTATTTAGTTTAGGCTTAGGTTTAGATTTAGTTTATTTTAGATTTAGGTTTTATTTATTTTAGTTTAGTTTATTTTATTTTAGGTTTAGGTTTATTTTATTTTTATTTTGGGTTTAGTTTGTTTTAGTTTAGGGTTTAGGTTTTATTTTTTATTTATTTTTAGGTTTATTTTTTAGGTTTAGGTTTTTAATTATTTTTATTTTATTTTTTTAAGTTTATTTTATTTTTATTTTACGTTTAGTTTTTATTTTATTGAGATTTTTTATTCATAGGTTTATTTTATTTTATAGTTTAGTTTAGGTTTTTATTTATTTTATTTCAATTTTTTTATTTATTTTATTTTATTTTATTTTTTGGTTTAGGTTTAGGTTTTAGTTTAGGTTCTTATTTTATTTTATTTCATTTATTTTATTTAGGTTTAGGTTTTTTATTTATTTTATTTTTAGGTTTTATTAAGTTTTGGTTTAAGTTTTTAGGTTTTTAAGTTTCAGTTTAGGGTTTAGGGTTTTATAGTTTTAGGTTTTAGGGTTTTGGGTTTAGGGTTAGGTTTAGGGTTTAGGGTTTAGTATTTAAGCTTTAGGGTTTAGGGTTTTTAGGGTTTAGGGTTTAGGGTTTAGGGTTTAGGGTTTATGGTTTAGGGTTTAGGGTTAGCTTAGGGTTTAAGGTTAGATTAGGGTTTGGGGTTTAGGATTTAGGGTTTAGGCTATAGGGTTTAAGGCTTTTAGGGTTTAGGGTTAGTTTATGGTTTAAGGTTTAGGGTTTTAGTGTTTAGGGTTTTTCGGGGTTTATAGTTAGGGTCATAGTTTAGGGTTTAGGTTTAGTTTTAGAGTTTATAGTTTACCATTGTAAGTGTAAGGTTTATGGTTAGTTTTAGGGTTTATGGATTAGGGCTTATGGATTAGGATTTAGTGTTTAGGGTTTAAGGTATAGGGCTTAATGTCTTTTAAAATTAAGAAAACTGGTACGTTTAGGTTTATTTTAGGGTTTAAGATTTTGGGGTTTATGGTTTAAGGTTTAGGGTTTTTTAGGGTTTAGGGTTTAGGGTTGTAGGTTTAGGGTTTTATACTTTAGTGTTTAGGGTTTAGGGTTTAGGGTTTTGGCTTTAAGGTTTAGGATTTAGGGTTTAAGGTTTTTTTTAAAAAAATTAAGTAAACTGGTATGTTTAGGCTTACTTAGTATACCTAGTTTATTTTTTTTATTTTAGTTTACTTTATTTTTTATTTTTATTTAGGTTTATTTTTTATTTTTTATAGTTTAGTTTTTTTATTTTTTATTTATTTATTTTAGTTTTGGTTTTTATTTTAGTTTATTTTTAGGTTTAGGTTTAGGTTTAGGATTTATTTTTTATTTTTAGGTTAAGGTTTAGATTTTTATTTTATTTTTTTAGTTTAAGGTTTTATGTTTTTATTTTAGGATTATCTTTAGGTTTAGTTTTTAGTGTTGGTGTAGGTTTATTTTTATTTTATCTTATTTTATTTAATTTAGGTTTATGTTTATGTTTATGTTTATTTTATTTTAGGTTTAGGTTTAGGTTTTATTTATTTTAGTTTAGTTTTGGTTTATTTATTATGTTTATTTTTTTATTTTTATTTTAGGTTTTTTTGTTTTTTTTAGTTTAGGGTTTAGATTTTATTTTTATTTATTTTAGGTTTATTTTTAGGTTTAGGTTTTATTTAGTTTTATCTTATTTTTTAAGGTTTATTTTATTTTCATTTATGCATAATTTTATTTTATTTAAGCTTTTTTTTTATTTGGGTTTATTTTATTGTTTAGTTTAGTTTAGGTTTTATTTCTTATTTTCTTTTATTTTATTTTTATGTTTAGGTTTAGGTTTTAGTTTAGATTTTTAACTTTTTTTATTTTTTTTATTTTATTTAGGTTTAGGTTTTTTTATTTATTTTATTTTTAGGTTTTATTAAGTTTATGTTTAGGTTTTTAGGTTTTTAGTGTTTAGGGTTTAAGGTTTAGGGTTAGGGTTTAGGGATTAGGAATTAGTGTTTAGGCTTTAGGGTTTAAAGTTTTTAGGGTTTAGGGTTTAGGGGTTAGGATTTAGGGTTTAGTGTTTAGGGTTAGCTTATGGTTTAGGGTTTAGGGTTTATGGGTGTTTACGATTTTTAGGGTTTAGGGTTTTCATGATTTAAGATTTAAAGTTATTGGTTTAGGGTTGTAGGTTCAGGGTTTAGGATTACAGATTTAAAGTTTTTTGTAATTAAGTAAAATGATTAGTTTAGGTATTTAGTATATTTAGTTTATTTATTTATTTTAGTTTACTATTTTTTATTTTATTTTGTTTATTTTTATTTTAATTAGTTTAGTTTATTTATTTTAGGTTTATTTATTTTAGTTTATTTTTTAGGTTTAGGTTTAGGTTTATTTTTTAGTTGAGTTTTATTCTTATTTTATTATTTAGGTATAGGTTTTATTTTTTTAATTTTAGGTTTAGGCTTAGTTTTTTTTTTTTTATTTTTTTAAGTTTTTATTTTAGGTTGATTTTTATGTTTTATTCTATTTAGTTTAGGCTTAGGTTTAGATTTAGTTTATTTTAGATTTAGGTTTTATTTATTTTAGTTTAGTTTATTTTATTTTAGGTTTAGGTTTATTTTATTTTTATTTTGGGTTTAGTTTGTTTTAGTTTAGGGTTTAGGTTTTATTTTTTATTTATTTTAGGTTTATTTTTTAGGTTTAGGTTTTAATTATTTTTATTTTATTTTTTTTTAAGTTTATTTTATTTTATTTTATTTAGTTTTATTTTATTAGGATTTTTATTCATAGGTTTATTTTATTTTATAGTTTAGTTTAGGTTTTTATTTATTTTATTTCAATTTTTTTATTTATTTTATTTTATTTTATTTTTAGTTTTAGGTTTAGGTTTAGTTTAGGTTCTTTATTTTATTTCATTTTTTATTTAGGTTTAGGTTTTATTTTATTTTAGGTTTTATTAAGTTTTGGTTTAAGTTTTAGGTTTTAAGTTTTAGGGTTTAGGGTTTAGGGTTTTATAGTTTTAGGTTTTAGGGTTTTGGGTTTAGGGTTAGGTTTAGGGTTTAGGGCAAGAACTTTAGGGTTTAGGGTTTTAGGTTTAGGTTTGGTTTAGTTTAGGTTGAGTTTATGGTTTAGTTTAGGGTTTAAGGTTTAGGAGTTAGTGGGGTTTAGGATTTAGGGTTTAGGCTATAGGGTTTAAGGCTTTTAGGGTTTAGGGTTAGTTTATGGTTTAAGGTTTAGGGTTTTAGTGTTTAGGGTTTATCGTTCAGGGTTTATAGTTAGGGTCATGGTTTAGGGTTTAGGGTTTAGGGTTTAGAGTTTATGGTTTACCATTGTAGGTGTAGGGTTTAGGATTTATGGTTAGTTTTAGGGTTTATGGATTAGGGCTTATGGATTAGGATTTAGTGTTTAGGGTTTAAGGTATAGGGCTTAATGTCTTTTAAAATTAAGCGATACGTTTAGGTTTATTTAGTTTACTTTTTTTATTTAGGTTTATTTTTTATTTTTACTTAGTTTAATTTATGTATTTTATGTTTATTTATTTTAGTTTGGGTTTTTATTTTATTTTATTTGTTTGGTTTAGGTTTCGGTTTATGTTTATTTGTTAATTTCATTTTATTTTTATTTTATTTTTTTAGGCTTTTATTTTATTTTTCAGGTTATTATTTTTTACTCTTAGGTTTAGGTTTATGTTTTTATTTTTTTTTAGGTTTAAGTTTTAGGTTTTTTTTTTAGGTTTTTTTTTATTTTTTTATTTTTGTTTATTTTTAGTTTATTTTTTATTTAGTTTAGGGTTTAAGTTTAGTTTATTTTAGGTGTTTTATTTATTTTATTTTAGTTTATTTTAGTTTGGGTTTAGTATTATTTTATTTTATTTATTTTATTATTATTTTAGGTTTAGGTTTTTTTTATAGTTTAAAGTTTAAGTTTTATTTTTAGCTTTATTTTTTAGGTTTAGGTTTTTATTTAGTTTATTTAATTTTTAATTTATGTTTAGGTATTATTTTATTTATGGTTTTTATTTTTAAGTTTATTTTATTTTTAGTTTAGTTTAGATTTATTTATTTATTTTAGTTTAGTTTTTTTTTTATTTTATTTTATTTATTTTAGGTTTTGGTTTAGGTTTAGGTTTTATGGTTGTAGGTTTAGGGTTCATGTTTTAGTTTAGGGTTTAGGGTTTTAGTTTTTTTTAATAAAGAATTAGATTAACTTTATTTCTTCTTTTGATTTCATCAACCTAACACATTAAGTTTTCTGACACAAGCAATGACATAAAATGATCGAATAGAAAATCATAAACCTAGATAGAAGCCTCTTATAAAGACACATTTCCATAAATATGGATCGACAGTCTTGATTTCGTAGTTTACCATGAACTACCTCAGGGCAGGATAACCCATCATCCCTCCTCTACTACCTCCTGGCTGTAACCTCAGGTCACTCCTCTTTCCATGACCACCATTGCTCGACCAGGCACCTCCAAATCCCCAGCGATGCTCTCCATCTTCTCCCATCATTTGATCTAGACTGAGCCTGGTTGATGGTGATGTTCCTGCCATCAATGTTTTGCCCATTCTTAGTGTTTAGGTTTAGGTTTAGGTTTAGGTTTAAGTTTATTAGGTTTTAGGGCTTAGGTTTATTTTTCAATTTATTTGGTTACTTTAGGATTAGGTTTAGGGTTTGGGGTTTGGGGTTTAGGGTTTAGGGTTTAAGGTTAGGGTTTAGGCTTTAGGGTTTATGGTTTAGGGTTTATACTTTTAATGTTTTGTGTTTAGGGTTTAGGGTTTTTTAGGATTTAGGATTTAGGGTTATAGGTTTAGGGTTGTAACTTAAGGGTTTATGGTTTAGTGTTTAGGGTTTAGGATTTAAGGTTTAAGGTTTTTTTTAAAAAAAATTAAGTAAATCGGAAGGTTTAGGTTTCTTTAGTATATTTAGTATAAATTTTATTTATTTTAGTTTCTTAATTTTTTATTTTTATTTTCGTTTATTTTTTATTTTTATTTGGTTTAGTTTATTTATTTTAGTTTAAGTTTCTTGTTTTTGTTTATTTTTTTAGATTAGGTTTAGGTTTAATTTTATTTTATTTTAGTTGAGTTTTATTTTTATTTAATTTTATAGGTTTAGGTTTTATATTTTATTTTTAGGTTTAGGTTTAAGATTTTATTTTATTTTTTTAGGTTTAGGTTTTAGCATTTTAATTTAGGTTAATTTTTAGGTTTTATTTTTTAGTTTATGTTTAAGTTTATTTTTAATTTAATTTATTTTATTTAGTTTAGGTTTAAGTTTAGGTTTAGTTTATTTTAGGTTTAGGTTTAGGTTTAGGTTTAGGTTTAGTTTATTTTATTTATTTTATTTTTATTTTAGGTTTAGGTTCTTTTTAGTTTAGGGTTTAGGTTTTATTTTTTATTTATTTTAGGTTTACTTTTTTATGTTTAGGTTTTTATTTAGTTTTTATTTTATTTTATTTTAAGTTTATTTTATTTTTATTTTATGCTTAGTTTTTATTTTATTTAGGCTTTTTATTTATTTTATTTTAGTTGATTCTTATTTATTTTATTTTATTTTATTTTTAAGTTTAGGTTTAGGTTTTCATTTAGGTAATTATTATTTAGCTAATTTCATTTAAGTTTAGGTTTTTTTATTTATCTTATTTCTATGTTTTATTTAGTTTAGTTTAGGTTTTTAGGTTTTTAGGGTTTAGGGTTTAGGGTTTTAGGGATTAGAGTTTTGGGGTTTAGGGTTTCGGCTTAGGGTTTAGGTTTTACGGCTTAGTGTTTAGGCTTTAGGCTTTAGGGTTTTTAGGGTTTAAGGTTTAGACTTAGTGCTAGCTTAGGATTTAGGGTTAGATTAGGGTTTATGCTTTAGGTTTTAGGCTTTAAGGTTTAGGGTTTTTAGGTTTTAGGGTTTAGGGTTTAGGGTTTAGGGTTAGTTTATTGTTTAAGATTTATGGTTTTATGGTTTAGCGATTAGGGTTTAGGGTTTAAGGTTTAGGGTTAGGGTTAGGGTTTAGGTTTATTTATTTTTAGGGTTTAGGGTTTAGGATTTAGGTTTAGGGTTTAGCATTATTTAAGTTTAGGGTTTTACTCTTTTGGGGTTTAGGTTTAGGGTTTAGTGTTTAGGTTTAGGATTAGTTTTAGGGTTTAGGTTTTATTTGGATTTAGAGTTTAGGGTTAAGGGTTATTTGTTTAGGTTTTTTTAAATAAAAAAATTAAGTAAATTAGAATTTTTAGGATTATTTATTTTATTTAGTTTATTTTATATTTTTATTTACATTTATATTTTATTTTTATTTAGTTTAGTTTATTTATTTTATGTTTATTTATTTTAATTTAGGTTTTTTATTTTAATTTATTTTTTAGGTTTAGATTTAGGTTTATGTTTAGTTTATTTTATTTTCTTTATTTTTATATGTTTAAGTTTTTTTTATTTTTATATGTTTAGGTTTAGGTTTTATTTTTTATTTAGGTTTAGGTTTAGGTTTTTAGTTTAGATTTATTTTTAAGTTTTATTTTTTTGTTTAGATTTAATTTTATTTTTAGTTTATTTTATTTTATTTAGTTTAGGATTTAGGTTTAGTTTATTTCACGTTTAGGTTTAGGTGTTATTTATTTTAGTTTAGTTTATTTTAGTTAAGGTTCAGGTTTATCTTATTTTGTTTATTTTATTTTTATTTTAAGTTTATGTTTTTTTAGTTTTGGGTTTAGGTTTTATTTATTTTTTATGTTTTATTTTTAGGTTTATATTTTAGGTTTAGTTTTTTATTTTGTTACATTCTGATGTAGACATTAGGTTTAGGTTTAGGTTTTTATTTAGTTTACATTTAGGTTTGTAGATTTTTAAGGTTTAGGGTTAGTTTAGGGTTTAGGGATTAGGGTTTAGGGTTTGGGGTTTAAAGTTTAAGGTTTAGGGTTGTACATTTTAGGGTTTAGGGATTAGGGTTTAAGATTTAGTGTTTAGGGTTTTAGTGTTTAGGGTTTAGGGTTTAAGGTTTTAAGTTTAGGGTTTAGGGTTTAGGGTTTATGGTTGTAGGTTTAGGGTTTAGGATTTAGGGTTTAGAATTTAGAGTTTTATTTATTTATTTTATGTATTTATTTATTTAAACTTAAGTAAACTTGTAGGTTTAGATTTATTTATTTATTTATTTTAGGTTTATTTATTTTATTTTATTTTTTAAGTTTAGGTTTATTTTTTTGTTTAATTTTATTTTTTTAGGTTTTATTTTTTATTTTGATTAGGTTTAGGTTTATTTTATTTTAGGTTTATAGGTTTTATTTTAGGTTTATTTTTTGGTATTATTTTTTTTTTAGTTTAGGTTTAGGTTTATTTTAGTTTAGGTTTAGGTTTAGGTTTAATTTATTTTAGTTTAGTTTATTTTAGTTTAGTTTATTTTAGTTTAGGGTTTAGGTTTATTTTTTATTTATTTTTGGTTTATTTTTTACCTTTAGTTTTTATTTTATTTAGGTTTTTTATTCTTAGGCTTATTTTATTTTTTAATTTAGTTTATGTTTTCCTTTATTTTATTTTAGTTTATTTTTATTTTTTTAATTTAATTTTTAGGTTTAGGTTTAGGTTTTGATTTTATTTTATATTTTTAGGGTTTAGGGTTTATGTTTTTTTATTTATTTTATTTTTAGGTTTTGTTTAGTTTAGGTTTAGGTTTTTAGGTTTGATTTTAGGATTTAAGTTATTTATTTGTGGGTTAGGGTTAGTGTTTAGGGTTTAAAGTTTAGTGTTTAGTTTAGGGTTTAGGGTTTTTGGGATATAGGGTATAGGGTTTAGGGTTTAGGGTTAGCTTAGTGTTTAGTTTAATTTAGGGTTTAGGGTTTAGGGTTTATGCTTTAGGGTTTAGGATTTTTATTGTTTAGCATTTATGGTTTAGGATTAGTTAGGGTTTAGGGTTTAGGATTTTAGGGTTTATAGTTAGGGTTAGGGTTTAGGGTTTAGGGCTTAAGGTTTAGGGTTTATGGTTTAGGGTTTTTGGTTTGTTTTAGGGTTTAGGGTTTAGGGTTTAGGATTTAGGGTTTACGTTTTACGGTTTAATGTTTAGGTATATTTTTCTTTAAATTAAGTAAACCAGCAGGTTTAGGTTTTTTTAGTTTTTTTAGTTTATTTTTTATTACTTTTAGTTTGTTTCATTTTTTTATGTAGGCTTATTTTTTATTTTTATTTAGTTTATTTTATGTTTATTTATTTTAGTTTAGGTTTTTTATTTTAGTTTATTATTTAGGTTTAGGTTTAGGTTTATGTTTATTTTTTAATTTAGTTTTATTTTTATTTTATATTTTAGGTTTAGGTTTTTTTTTAGGTTTAGGTTTAGGTTTTTATTTTACTTTTTAGGTGTAGGTTTTAGATTTTTATTTTAGGTTTATTTTTAGGTTATATTTTTTAGTTTAGGTTTAGGTTTATTTTTAGTTTATTTTATTTTATTTAGTTTAGGGTTTAATTTTAGTTTATTTTAGGTTTAAGTTTAGGTTTTATATATTTTAGTTTAGGTTTGGGTTTATTTTATTTTGTTTATTTTAGGTTTAATTTTTTTTAGTTTAAGGATTAGGTTTTATTTTTTTATTTATTTTTAGGTTTTATTTTTAGGTTTAGGTTTTTATTTAGTTTTATTTTATTTTATTTCATTTTTATTTTATTTTCATTTTTTGTTTCTTTTTTATTTTTTTATGTATCTTATATTTAGGTTTATTTTATTTTTTTATTTAGTTTAAGTTTTTATTTATTTTATTTTAGTTTTGTTTTTATTTTTTATTTTATTTTATTTTTAGGTTAATGTTTAGGTTTAGGTTTAGGTTTTTATTTTATGTTGTTTTAATTAGGTTTAAATTTTTTATTTATTTTATATTTAGGTTTTATTTAGTTTAGGCTTTGGCTTTTAGGTTTTTAGGGTTTAGAAAATTAGGGTTTAGGGTTTAGGGTTTATGGTTTAGGGTTTAGGGTTTAGGATTTTAGGGTTTAGGGTTTAGGGTTTAGTATTGTAGGTTTAGGGTTTATTTTAGGGCTTTGGGTTTAGGGTTAGGGTTTTTTTTATTTTCTTTATTTATTTTTTATTTTTTTGGTATAAGGTATAGGGTTTAGGGTTTAGCTTATAGGTTAAAACATTTTAGTTTAGGGTTTAGGTTTTGTATTTTTTAATAGAGAACAAATTTAGATTCAACATTTCTTTTTTTATCAAGTAACACAACTTTTCTAAGACAGCATGACATAGGTCAAAATGAACACAGTAAATCAAAATCTAAATACTAACTCTCATAAACCTGGATGAGCAAATGGATCTGATTTCTCAGTTCTTCAGAACCACCTATGAGATCCACCATCATATCCACTCCTCCACCACCTTTTATTTCCTCTCAACCATATGACCACCTCCATTGTCCACCGGCACCTCATCCCCACCTGATGTGCAGCCTCCTTACACCTCATCTAGTAAGCCTAGATGGTGATGTTCTGTCAGTTACATTCTTAAGGTTTAGGTTTGGTTTATGTTTTATTAGTTTGATTTATTTTTTAATTTATTTTTACTTTATTTATTTAGGGGTTTAGATTTAATGTTTAGGGTTTAAAATTTTAATTTAGTTTCAATTAGTTTAGGTTTATTAGGTTTAGGTTTAGTTTATTTTTAATTTATTTAGTTTAGGTTTTTGGGTTTGGTTTAGGTTTAGCGTTTAGGTTTGTGTTTAGGGTTTAAGATTTAAAATTTAGGTTTAGATTAGGGTTTAGGTTTATAGTTTTAGGATGTATATTTTAGTTTATAGTTATAGCTTAGGATAAGTTTAGGTTTAGGTTTATAGTTTAGAGATTTATAGTTTTATTTATTGTAGGTTAGTAGGTTTAAGTTTAGTTTAGGGGTTTAGTTTAGGGTTTTAGGATTTAAATTTAAAATCATCCAGGTTTATGTTTATTTAGTTTCAATTTATTTTATTATTTTAGTTTTAGATTTAGGTTTAAAATTTAAGGTTTAGTTTAAACTTTTAGATTTTAAGTTTAGGGTTTAGTTTACTTTAGGATTAAGTTTTATAGTTTTAGTTTAAATCTTTAAATTAGTTTAATTTAGGTTTAGGGTTTATTTAGGTTTAATTTTAGGGTTTAAGTTTGTTGGTTTAGTGTTTAGGGTTTTGGGTTTTAAGGTTTAGTTAAGATTTAGGTTAGGGTTAGGAGTTTAGGGTTTAGTTTGTTTTGGGGTTTAAGGTTTTTTAGTTAGTTTAGGGTTTAGGGTTTAGGGTTAGGTTTGGTTATAGGTTTAGGTTAGTTTTATGGTTTAGGGTTTAGGGTATTTTCTAAAATTAAGTAAATTGGTATGTTTAGGTTTGTTTAGTTTATTTAGTTTATTTTTAATTATTTTAGTTTATTTTCATTTAGCTTTATATTTATTTTGTTTAGTTTATTTATTTTAGTTTAGGTTTTCTATTTTAGTTTATTTTTTAGGTTTAGGTTTAGGTTTAGGTTTATTTTTTAGTTGAGTTTTATTTTTATCTTATTATTTAGGCTTAGGTTTTATTTTTTATTTTTTGGTTTAGGTTTTTTTTATTTTATTTTTTTCGGTTTAGGTTTTAGGTTTATTTTTAGGTTTTATTTCTTAGTTTAGGTTTAGGTTTATTTTTAGTTTATTTTATATTATTTATTTTAGGTTTAGGTTTAGGTTTAGTTTATTTTTTTGTTTTGGTTTAGGTTTTAGTTATTTTAGTTTAGTTTGTTTTTTGTTTATTTATGGTTATTTTATTTTGTTTATTTTAGGTTTAGGTTTTTTTTTAGTTTAGGGTTTAGGTTATATTTTTATTTATTTTTAGGTTTATTTTTAGGTTTAGGTTTTATTTAGTTTTATTTTATTTAGGGTTTGTGCCACCATCCTTCAATATCTTTGATGGTAATGGGAACCATAACATTACACCAAACCAATTTGCAACCTGGCGACCAACACACTACGCCTTTTGTTGCTGTTGCATTTGATTGGTATATTGCCCAATGGTTTGAAGACTTTGGTTGACACCTCTTCATCAAGAGGTTTGTTGGAGCTCAGAGGGTATATAGCAACCTCATTGTAGAAAATAGAAACTCAATGAGTCCCTTGTTGATTACATTCTCGGTGGCACAACCTAAGCATATGATTTATCTAAATAGCATGCCATTAAGATTCTTCTCAAGAATATCCATGGCACGATCTTCATTCTTAAGGGCTTTACCAAACATTGAAAATTAATCAACAAGGCGGCTAGAGAAGCAAATAATTGCCTTTCAGCCAATCATCTAGGCCAAGCAGGTGAAAGAAGAAGCCAGGATAGTTATGTCGGTTGATGAAGTAGCCACGAGTTCATTGTGATAGACTATCAAACCTCCTTTTTCACCACCTCGATTATGTCACTAGTCATGACCATTTCCACCACCTCTGACCTCTTGTAGCGGTATTCATATTCATCAGGTAGCTACTTTCCACCTACTCTTACCAATGAATAAGCCTTATTCATTCAAATGAAAATCTATAAGAATCTCTTATAGAAACTAACTTTGGGTTACCCATAAGAGGAGGAAGTGGGCAAGAGAGATGATCCAAACTATTGCCCCGATCACAGCATGTTAGGCCATGTCTTAGAAGATTGTATCACTTTTAAAGACTAGCTTGAGCATAGCTACAAGTTGGGAGCCATAGTTATCCCTAAGGAATACTTATTAGAACAACCATCCAGTTCCATCAGAGTAATCTTTGGGGATACTTACAATTCTCTTAAGACCAAAGAAGGTTAGGATATTTTATTATCCCGATCCTCTAAGAAGATCATTTCTAAGATCAAAACTGAACACATGGCTCAAGTTGGCACATGAATGCTCCCCTCACATTCCATTCCACTCCTAAGCCAGACCATGCAGCCTCTACCTCAAACAACCCACCTTTGATTGGATCAAAACATTAATTGAAGCTTATCGTCGATTGCCTAAAGGAGATATACTCCCCCTAATTCACTTCAATTCCAATATAGCCTAATTTGATTGAGTGTTAGGAAGCGAGGGAGTGATCTAGCTCAGAGGAAGATTGGGTGGCTATTCTCGGTTCCCTTAAAAAAAAAAAATAGGGGAGCTCAAAGGATTTTCCAACTTTCTATATACACCAAACCAAGTCAAGTTACTTTGCACACTCCACCAAAGGGTCAGTCAAGCTTGCCTAAGCCCTTTTCAAAGCTCAAAATGCAGAGGAGGATTCACCTAAATCAAATCTGAGCTCACTAGGAGGAGGGGTTTGTCCATAGAGCTATCCACTCAACCTCAAGAGCTAAAACTTTCACCAAAGCTTCGTCTCAACTATACGAAGCTTCTCCAAAATCAAAGCAGTGATCACCTCTGGTGAGGTATGATATTTTCTGACCATTAAAATCAATGTGATGTGGAGCTTTGTGAAAGAAATTTTGATCCCATGAAATTTTGACCATTAGATGTGCTTACCATTAGGTTTAGATGGTCTGGGTTGAGTTTCAATCCAATCCGAGCTCGATTGAGCTCAGATCTTCCCTTTGAAAGTGGACGATCGCCATTGTTCCTCAGGGAAGAGCAGGGATGATCTCTGGACGTCCATCCGTGCATTTTGGATGGACGGCCGAGATTAAATCACATTTTATGTCATATTTTATCCCCTCTAAACCATGAATTAAATCCTAGCAATTTGATCCTTGATCAAACGGTAGAGGAAAAAGTGTGTAGCGCCGCCACCACCTGGCGCTACGATGTGACATTTAAGTGGCCACTCAGAGGATGATGCTTGGAAAGCGCGATCGAGTCAGTTGCATGCGTGGCATGCCATAGGATTAAGGGAATAATTAGGGTTTACTTAATTCTAATTAATCGTCTAAACATCTAAAATTTATATCTCTCTAAATAAAAATTAGAAAAATATGAGGTAAATTTCCATCAGAAGATAATTCAATCTAGAATATCTAAAATTGGTTTTAATGGATTTTGAATAGTCTTTCTCTGATTTTGGGTTTTAGAAATATTAATTTACTAATTACTCCCAAATTAATCAGCGACTAATCTCAAACTTCTTTGAGTGTATTTTGGGGATGACACCTCCCCTAATTTATTGGTGGCTTAATTGGAGAAATTACTAATTCATTTCCTAATTACCCCTTAATGTAATTAAGGATAACTAAGGGTTTGATTAGTGTTTTAATCCTTTGTTCAAGTTGATTAAGTTTTATTTCAATGAATAGGAGATTTATGAAATAATTTTGGGGCATTTCCCCTAAGCTATTTCTTAAACCCCCCTTTTCTTTCTTAATCCTTTCTTAATTAAGGGCTAATTCACTAATTACCCTCTTAATTAATTTCATAAAATTCTAAAACTCTTGATAACTTAATTAATCTACTAGGGGTAGATGCTTAGGTGTTCAAGATCCTAAGTTCAATTAAGGAAATCAAAACTCAACTCATATGTATGAGGGGATTTTTAAAATTACTTAAGTTAAACCCCTTAGCTTAATTAATCATTAATCAAGAGCCAAATTGCATTAGGCCTCTTTCTTGCAAGGTGCATTGCAATTTTAAATTCCTCGTGAGGTTTTATGTCATCTCATTGGCTCATAATTATTTGATTAACTATGCTAAGGTGGTGTAGGTAAGGAATAATTAACATGTTTAATTCTTACATTAACCTAATAAAAATATAAAATGAATCTAATCATCTAAAAATTGAACAAAAATATCAAACACATGTGGGAATGGGTTAGGAACAGCAAACTTAATTCACATTTTCAAAATTAAATCAAATTCAAAATCAATCAAAAATCATATTAAATAAACTTTGATTTACTTTAAGCTTTCTTATTTCATTAGATTGTCTTTAGGATTTAATTAAACTGAATGTGTTTGCATGCTTTCATTGCTTTAGTTCTCCCCTAACATGCTAAGTATGTGTGTTATATGGTTTCATGCATCCATACTTTTCAAAAATCAAATTTAAAATAAAAATGTTCCTCTATGTAAAATTGCATTTGTTAGCTAAAGTAAGAATATGTGTGGCTATTATCACTATTAAATTAAAATTACTTTCAAAATATGTGAATCAATTATCAAAACTGAAAGTGTGTTACTTATATCTTATTTATAAGTTTGCATGTGAGTAGAATATAAGGATATGCTTAGTGTAGGTTTTCCTTCTCTTCTCTTTTAGCATAGTTTTGAATAAGATTTGGCAAGGTGTATGGTTCACTTAAAAAAAACCTAACACTTGCCAATATCCATATCCTATTCATTCCTATACTATCTAAGAATGATACCTATACATATAAATTGTATAAACAAAATAAATCAACCAATCAACTTTTATTTTTGCATTCTTTCTTTTTCATTTATTTCTTTTATACACATGCTTGTATTTAAGGAAAGTGATATATTAGTCTGGACAACCCCGTTGTTGAGGCTTTAAGTAGCCCTAAGTTGGTCATGTTCGTTACACCTTTGGTTAACAATGATGTCGTACCACTTATGCCTTTCATACATTCATATGTGCATGTGAAAATTGGATAAGAAATCCTTTTGCTACTTAATGAAAATTATGCATCATAAACATCCAAATTTTCTTGAGTAAATTACCTAGCATGCATCATAAAGTGTGCTAAACACTCGCATTTGTATGTATAGATATGTTTAGGAATTATTTATATCCATGTTATATATGTTGGGAAAGAAATAAAGTGATGTATGTTTTGTGAATTTAGTTCATTTTACTTAATCTTAAAATGTCTTTCTTTTTGCATAGGTTAGTTTAGAGTTCATCTAAACTTAGGATTGATTAAAACACTTAATTAAAACATTCACTAAACAAAACTATATGAATCCACTTTGGAAATTACTTAGGTTAGGAAGGAAAGAAGTTCTCTTCTCTTTCCTATAACTTAGGATTTAGTTAAACCCAATCAAAACATAAAAATAAAATTAGTCCCAAAATAATTAAATCACTTAAATCCTCCTCTAAGTTGAACATCCTTTATACTTAGAAATTCTAACTTAAAGCCATAGCTAAGTGCCACAAAACCTCAAGCACACACATTAGGCTAAGTCACCACTTCTAGCTTTAGGTTAGGGTGGTGCATGGTTTGATGCTTTATTTTGTTTTATGATATATGTTTTAGTCTTGATTTTAGGATGTATGTGTGTAGAATGAATGGTAGAGCAACCTTAGTCTAACCATTATCTTTTGTAGGGGATTGTGCTTAAGGGACACTGTAATAAATAAAAATATAAATTCTTTTGTTGTGCAGGTGCTTATACCCTTAAGCATAATCCAATAGGCCAGGTGGACTTAGTCACCCATGCGTGGGGTGATAAGTCCAATATACATGCTTGGGATTTGGTGGTTTGTTTAGCTAACCTTTATTTTGCAGGTGTTAGCTAGATTTACTTTTCCTTTTCATGTAATTTTTGCAATTAGGATTTTGTAATGATTGTTATGGGGATTAAGATGAGCATTGGTCATAATATCTCATCTTATGCACCATGTGAAGCCTTTGGAGCATCCACCTTCCAACCATCCAAAAGGAGGAACCAAAGAAGAAAGAAGAAAAGAAGAATGAAGAAATGAAGTTTGAAGACCCCCATAACAATGAGTTCCTTGCTTAATTGTATGTAATTCATTTGTAATATGGGTTGTATAAGGGTAGAGCTTGGCTACCAATTTGTTTTTGGGTTTGTGCGGTGGTACCCGACCATAATGGCCTCTTATTCTTTTGTGATTGGCTTTATAGATTGATTGATGATTTGTTTAGCTTGTGCATTAAGTGATATCCTTTTCCTAGTTTCTTCCTTGCTTTATATATGTCTTGGATGTGGATTAGGCTCTTAGGGAAAAATAAATCTTCTACCAAATTTAAAAATTCAAAACTAAAAATAAAGAACTCATAAAATGCTTAGGCTAAAATCAAGATAAAGTAATTACCAACCCCTTAGCTGGATGAGTACTTCTTTTATAACATCATGCACAAATGCATATTGTTTTCAATCTTGATTGGAGGGCTTCACCTTTTGAGAAACTTGGCTTGACCTTTGAGAGCCATGGTAACACACCTCCTCCCTTCTCACTAATTTTGGCCAATAATCTCATTTCTCATGCATTAGGCATATGAATCCTATTAGCTTTGAGTCAAAATAATTGTCCAGAATGAAAATAAAATGAAATCTAAATTGCATTAGATTTATGTCATTTGATGCATACCCTTACATGTCTCTAGTCTCTTTAGAGTGAGTTTAAGGACTTTGTCTCTTTCTTAAAAAAAAAATAGCCTAGCTATCTTGCATAAAGCATATGACTTGCCATGAATTTAAAATGTAGGAGGTTAGTTGGTGACCCAGATGGTTGTAAGTCAAAATAGTCGGGTGGTTTGTCCTTTCTTCTGGAGGCAATCCAAATACCCACTTTTGCCTTAAATTTAAGTTGTGCTTTTGACCCCTAGCTCCTTAGATTTAGGTTATGAGGTTACTTCTCCCCTTTGTAGGCTATAAGCATAAATCCTCACCTCTTAGGCATTTCCATAATCTTGTGTTATGGAATCATAAGTCTTAAATTTTTAATGAAAATTTCAACTCAAACAAATTAAATCAAATTCAAAATATAAAGCCCACATTATAGGATAGTCTAGATGCTGCAGGTTTCTAGCATGGTGGGATCTCTACTTATCTTCTTAGGCTTTAATAATAACTCTTCTCTTTGATCAATCCCATTTGATCTTCCAAAATAAACTAATCGATTGATAGTCCTATTAAAATCTTTGGAGATAATCATTTACCTTAATCGAGTATTCTAAGGGATCTCATTCCTTAGGATGTATGATTATGGGGGCTTGCCCTGTAGAACAATGAACCCGATTTAAAATAAAACCTTTACTTTTCATGTAAGTAGGTGAAGAATCTATAGTATATGGACCCATTGTCCTTAGGAGTCCTTGTTGAGGTGATTAGGTCCATTGTAGGGTGGTGACTTCTATCTTTCAAGATAATACACCTCTCTGCAATGTTGTACTTGATCACCCTCAATAAGAACATCTGCAAATCTACATGGTGTCCTAACTAAAGGGTTTGCATTTATCCTCCCCCAAAAGGATTGATGAAGGCAATTCACCATAAATTTTTCTGGCGACTCTGCTTGGGATGGTTCCTCTCTCCACCTTTGGTAAATGATCATTGTCTTCAAGTATCGATAGTGGGTTTGTACTTTGGTATAAATCTGAGACTATCTTTCTTTTTGTTGGCACTTAACTTATTTCATTCTTAAGTTAAGCTAGCCAACATCTTTAAGTTTTTGGACTTCACCCTGTTGGTCTTAAAACCCCCGATGGGTTCTCCAATGGGTAAAAATAAAAAGGTCTAAATAAAACCAAAACACTTAAAGACTTCCTCCTTATCATTTTTATGATAAAGAAAGGTTCATTCTAAAATAATAAAGACAAAATAAATTTTGCATACAAATCTTGCTTTTCAAAAAGCGCACTTTCAAAAAATGCACATAATAAAATATTTTCCACAAAATTTTCTTAAATCACCCTCATCTAACAATTCTCATAATTATTATATGTAGGAATCTTCAAAAAAAAATGAATAATCTTTTCCAAAAGCACAAATGAACATCATCCTTCAATTCATTTCGATTAAAATTTCATTTTCAAAAATAAAATGAACGAGATCTTTCCAAAAGTCAAAAATCAAAATCAAAAATAAAATTTTCAAAAAATGCACATATGAACCTTTCCATGTACTCACACCTATTGAATGAGAGTTTCATTTTAAAACTAAATTTTTTAAAAATATATCTTCATCTTCATTTATGCCCAAATTTATTGAATGAAGATTTCAATCCCACATAAAAGAAAATATCATTTTGAAATTCCACTTAAACATATCCCATATATGATTAAGTTGGAATTCCCTCTTTCAAAAAGCAATAATCACAAACAAAACAAAATTTCCATATTTGAAAAAATAAGATTGATTTCCATTCCTACATACCCAAATTTGTTGAATGGAAGTCTTCTTTTCAAAAAAAAAAAAAAAATCAAAACTTAACAATCATATTTTCAAAATTCAAACATATTTGGAACTTCATTTAGCATACTCAAATTTGCTGAAGTCTCCAAATTTAAAATAAAAATTTTTTAAACATATTTGAAACTTCATTTAGCATACTCAAATTTGCTAATTTGAAGTCTCCAAATTCAAAATAAAAATTTTCAAACACATTTGGAACTTCATTTAGCATACTCAAATTTCTTAGGAAGTCTCCAAATTCAAAACCAAAAATTTTCAAACACCTTTCAAACTTTATTCTTTAGCATACCAAATTTGCTAAAGAGAAGTTTCCAATTTTCAAAATAAGGCCAAAACACAAAAAATTTTGGACACAACTTTTGGAATTTCATTTAGCATACTCAAATTTGCTAAGTGAAATTTCAATGTCACAAAAATTAAGTGGAACTTCATCTTTAGCATACCATATTTGCTAAGGTAAAGTCTCCACTTTCAATCAAAAACAAATCAAAACAAATGAAAACACATTAGGATTCCCTTAGTGTACTTAAATTTGCTAAGGATCCTACTTTTGCAAAAATCAAAATATCCAAAACAAATGAAACACTTTAGGATCTTCTTAGCATACTCAAATTTGCTAAGAATCCTATTTTTAAAAATCTTTAAAAAAACACTTGGGTTCTTCACTTAACATACCTAAATTTGCTAAGTGGGAATTCTAATTTTCAAAATCAACAACAATTCATAAAAGGAAACATTTATTTTCAAACACTTCGCTTAGCATACCCAAATTTTCTATGTAACATTCAAAATAAAAAAAACCAATTGACCTTTACTTTAACATACCCAAATTTGTTAAAGGAAAGGGTCCTCAAATCTAAATTCAAACAAACATGAACCTATGGAAGCATCCTTCTAAAAATATTTGAATCCATCTTTCAACATACCCAAATTTGTTGGAGTTGTATTCATATTCAAAATTACTCTTTTCAAACAAAATTTTAAATTTTCTTTAATCCATTTGAACTCCACTTAACACTTCAAAAATCAACAAAAATAGAAATCTGAACTAAGCTAGTTTCCTATATTGCAAATTCTCGATCGCCCTAGCTACCACAATTCGCCTTTTAGTTTTGCGTTGATTTGAAATGGTGCTCATAGAAGTTTATGTTCACTTTCCCTTATGGCATGGACTTGGCCTTGGACCGTGCCACTGATTGGATCATACCCACCTTATCTATTTTGGCAGGGGATTTGAGGGAGTGAAATCACATGTGAGGGCACTCCCCTCACAATTTTTAGTAGGACTGAGGTGGTCGGGCATAAGCTGGTCATCCAGATCAATTTACCTTTAGATTTTGATATCACCTCATTAAAGAGGAAAGCAGTCCCAAGCTTCAACAAAGGATAGTGGCTCATGCTCCCCATGAGCCTGTGCTGCCCTAGTGAGGGCTAGCACCCACTCTTGGCACCTTCTAAGGGTAAGGCTCTTTTGATTCAAGAGATTGCCTCCCCAGCCTTTGAGGTTGGTCTCTCCTCACTCTCATCCTACCAGACAAAAGGAGAAATAAAATTGCATGATCAAGTGGTATCATACTAGGATTACAGGAGATGAGGTTGCTACCCGCGAGGAGGTACCTACTTTGATCACCCCGCTGATTACAGTGAACCAATTTCATCCTCTCTCTGGGTTAGATAGAGAATATGCTAGGAGTATTCATACTTCACCTGCACTAGTGGTTTAGCATCAGCCTTCAATTACTCAGAGTAGAAGGTCGTATGCCAGCCTCTGATTAGTCTTGTGCTAGGTTGGCGAGCTTATGAACATCTAGAGTCTGGAGCTCAATTTGATTTGAGATCCATCATCCCTTGCAATGTTGGGAAACATATTCAATAGGAGAGGGCCAAAGAGGTCCATACATCTGTTCACATCACCAGTAGGGAGAGGTGGAGGTTCAGTCACCAATCAGCAGCTTCTACACTCATCAATTTTCCAGCTCGGCGTGCTACCTGCGTCGACCATACAGATAGCATCCTACTTACTGGGACCAATCATCACAGGAGGATAGTTCATACTCATAGAGAGTCAGTGGTGTCTCCATCACACCGCTCTACCCCCCATTTGCCATCTTCTGTCCATATCACAGCATCTCCAGTTCCACAGAAGGCCATGAAGGCCATATCTGGGGAGAAGTGTATCCCGTTGGTGATTCGGCTTGGCCGAGGGATCCTACTTCATTTACACTGCCTATTATGGTGAGGCCAAGCTCTTCTACTTGACCTTCTACCCCAGTGGTTATGCAGAGGGAGTGGCGACCATGAAGCATAGTGGTTTTCCCTTCACCAACTCCACTAGTTCAGCAGGACATGGAGATGGTAGTAGCTATTGCAGAGGTAGCAGATGATAGCCCAGCTACACTGATGATAGAGGAACATCCTAGGAATGTCACCCCTTATAATTAGTGAGAATCTGGAGTATGTCTCTTCTAGTGAGTATAGTCCTCATTGGATTGACTCTCCAATAGCAGGCGAGGTCCAGTGCCTCTCAGTGTATGACAGTGATCACACCGGTCAGCCAAAATTATTTGTTCTCGTTCAGATTGATCATTCTCTTGAGGAAATAGTAGCACATTATCTTGTAGAGAAGAAGGAGATTCTGGGGTATGATTGGTAAGATGAGAAAAGATTAACTTCAATCCCAATGAAGATGATTTATTGGGAGACTCAACATAGGTCATTATGGTAGATAATAGAGGATCTCTCCTCAGGGAGCAGCAGGCCATGGAAGGTGATGAGGTTGATCAGGAAGACACAGCCTAATCAGCCCAACACCTTTGATATCAATTAAAGTAGAAAGATGAGTAGATAGATAGAATGGCGAGGAAGCTTGAGGACTTGTTAGTAGCAATTTTAGTACTTTAGAAATAAGCCCCAGAACTTCATCCTACTACAACCGACATTAGTTAGCCAGAGTTAGTGCATGTCTTGGACCCAGCCAAGACCTTACCTCCCATTGAGCAAGGTAGCACTAGGATGTATAGGAAGGTAGTGGAAAGTACCTCCATATAGGAGAAAGACATCAAATCCATGGTTGAGCAGCAAGTGAAGGAAGCTTTGGCTCAAGCCCGGGGAGGATCATCAGTTCCAAAGGGTAGACCCTCCCCAGAGGAATTCGATTCCATCCAGTATGCCAAGGGTTTTGTGCCACCTTCCTTCAAAAGCTTTGATGGCAGTAGAAACCCAAGGAAGCATGTAGCACACATTAGGGCCAATTGTTGTAATGCCGGTGGCAGTAACGCTTTGCTATTTTGCCTCTTCATTAGTAGCCTAATAGAGATTGCTTTCATTGGTTTGCTAAACTGCCCAATGGTTCAGTAAAGATATTTTTGTTGAGTTGGAGGAACACTTTATTAAGAGGTTTGTTGGAGCTCAGCAAAGGGTTACTATTGGTGATCTCGTTGTAGCACAACAACACCTAGTGAGTCCCTTATTGATTATATTCTCCAATGGCATAACTTGAGTATGAAATGCGAGCCGTAGCTGTCTGAGCAGCAAGCCATTGAGATTCTTCTAAAGAATATCCATGGCCCGGTCGCTAAGGGCTTCACTATCAAAACATTTGAGAAGTTAATCAACAAGGTGGCTAGTCTACAAGGAGAGGCCAAATAGTTGTCTTTTCAAGACCAGTTTCCCAAAGAAAAGACATAGAAGGTCTATGAGAAGAAGCCGAGAGTAGTGACAATGGTAGATAAGGGAAAGAAACCAACTAGAGATCAATTTGAGAGACTACGACCTCAGCAACCTTCGCTTCCACCTCCTTTGCCACCACAAGTACCTATCGGACTGCCTCTAGCAGCCACCTCCTCAGCAATACCACCAGTAGCAACAACACACATACCCGCTACTAGGTAACTATGGTCCACCTACTCCTTTAGATAAGCTTAACAAACCTTATTCATTTAAGAGGGAGGATATTAGAAAGATCTTTAAGAATCTCTTAAAGAGGCCTGATTTTTAGCTACCCAAGCCTAGGAGACCTGAGGAAGTAGACAAAATTTATGATCCTAACTTTTACTCCTACCACCGTATGATAGGCCATGTTTTGGAGGATTGCTTCACATTTAAGGACTGGCTTGAACATAGCTTCAAGACTGGTGTTGTAGTTATCCCAAAGGAATACCTTGTGAAACAACCATCCAGTTCCATTAGGGTAATCTTTAGGGATACATGTGATCCTTCCAAAATTAAAGAAGGTTGGGATATTTTTATATCCAAAACCTCTAAGAAGATCATCCAGAAGATCAAGAAACTTTCCTTGCAGGTTCCTGAGTTAGCTCAAACCTCTAACATGAATGAAGGTTTGCAAGATTCCAGTACCAACTTGAGGAAAGGGGGAGCTTAGCAGCAGCAGCATCTTGTGTCGGCCCGGGATAGCCCTGTAGCATAACCACCGACTGAGTCCAGCCTCTAGCCTACAGTTGTAGCTTCCACAGTAGCGATGTCCTCTACTTCAGCTAGTTCTTCTTCTTCTACTAGTAGAACTCTTGTATTGGTGGATAAGGGCATCAAATCCCTTTCCCCACTCACTTTACTTGATTTTACTTTGTACCTCCAAACAAATCCAAGAAATTGAGGAATAAAGCTATCTTGATTTACATCTGTGTCACTTCTAATGGGTTGTCTACTTCTATTCTTAATGATAACTCTTCAAGTCAAAATAACTATGACAACTTTGATCTTCTTCATTCTGATTCAGAGTTGGAATTTCCTACTCTGAATACCATGGGTTCGCCTCTTGAGATAGACTTGGAATCATCAGATTTTGAGAGTCCCATAGGAGAAGTTATAGGTGAGCCTAATGTGCAGGTCGAACCTTCCATTACCCTGCCAAGAGATCACCGAAGTTAACCTCCATAATGGTAAGGTTCTACCTCCTAGGGCAGCACCTCAAGATAGAGGGAAACAAGTCATTGGTATAGGATATCAAGAAGTCCTACCATAGGAAGCTCCACCCTTGGATATTCTTGTGGAGGATAAGCCCAAGGTGGACTATAATGTCCTTTCTCATCTAACAAAGATGTTGTTGACCTCATTTTTGAATGAGCTCTCAACCTCCATCTTAGGCATGACTTCAGACTTAAGAGTTCCTTAGTCTTAAGACACACCTGGTGATTAGATGGATACTCAACCTAGCCCTAGATACATAGAATTGTTAACCATAAGAATAGGTCATGCCTTAGGTGTGTTAGGAAAATTTTCCTACCCTTAGCTTGAGCCATTTCTCACCTTCCTTCCTTCAAGTAAAACTCCAAATCAATCTTACTTGATTTTATCCCAACTTAAATCAATTCCATGTGATTGAAATCCATGATTGAAATCCATGATAGAAACTCATGAATCAAAATTCCTAAGTCCAAATCTTTCTTAAGTCCTTAATCTCTTCTTAAAGACTTAGCGTAAATCATGATCTAAACCAAATCAAATCCTTGAGATTTTCTCATAATTCATTTATATTCTCATTTATATTCACATATATAAATGAAATATAAATTCAAACCAATCAAACTAAGATCAAAATTCAAAATCAATTCACAAATTTTTCCTAAGTCCTTTAAATTCTTTTTAATGGACTTAGCCAAAATCATGATCAAATCAATTCAAAGTCATGGGATTTTCTCATAACTCATTTATATTCTCATTTATATTCACATGTATATATGAAATATAAATACAAATCAATCAAATCAAATTCCAAATCTAAAATCCTTCTTAAGTCCTTAAATTCTCTCTTAAGGACTTATCCTAAATCATCATCAACTCAATTCAAATTCATGTGATTTTCTCATAACTCATTTATATTCTCATTTATATTCACATATATAAATGAAATATTAATATAAATCAATCAAATCAAATTTAAAAATTCAAATCCCTACTCCAAATTTCTTAAGTCCTTTAAATTCACATTTAATGGACAGCCTAAATCATGATCAAATCATTTCAAATCCTTGAAATTTTCTCATGTTTCACTTATATTCTCTTTTATATTCACATATATAAATGAAATATAAATTCAAACAATCAAAACCAATTCCAAAATTCAAACTCAAATTCACTCAAAACCCAACCTAAGCTTTTCAAGTCAAAATCTCGAATTTAGCCAAATCAACTTCAAATTAAGCCAAACTCTTGATTTTCCTTCATGATTCAAACAACCCTACAATCATGAATCTAAATATAAATACAAACTTCAATCACCAAATCAAAATCAAATTCAAAATCAAACCCCAAATCCATTCATATTCTTCCTTTGAATATGAAATTGTTAAATGGATCAAAACACATTTGACTTCAAACCACTTGCAAATGGACTTATATTTCAATCGTAAGTCCATACACAAGTTCAATCAAACTCAAATCAAGCTTTGACCAAGCTATTTGACCCACTTAGGCTCACTTGACCCAAAGTGACCTAATGTACCCTTATGAACCAAATTCTAATCCTAACCAGTTTGGATTGAATCAAACTGACCTATGCCTCTCATCATGATCAACAATCATCATGGGATGATTAATCAATCAAATTGGGTCAAACCAAGTCAAACTTAAGGGATGACCAAGTCAGCACTTAGCCAAAATGAAACTTAACATAGCCAAAATCAACCATAGGCCAAATTGGTTGAGACCATTGATCTAAGTTAATTCATAAACTATGTTTGAACTTGACCAAGTCAACATGTGAGCCTAACCTAGCCCAATTGGCCACTTGACCCATGTTGATCCAACTTGACCTAAAAAGTCAAAATGTGTCAAAACTTGATCTAAGCTAAATTGATTGAAACCATTGATCTAAGTTCATTCATAAACTATGTTTGAACTTGACCAAGTCAACATTTGAGTCTAACCTAGCCCAATTGGCCACTTGACCCAAGTTGACCCAACTTGACCTAAAAAGTCAAAATGTGTCAAAACTTGATCTAAGTCAAATTGATTGAAACCAATGGGTCAAGTTCATTCTAAATCACTTGTTGAACTTGACCAAAGACTCAATTGGCCAACTAGACCTAGCCTAGCCCAATTGACCTTGAACCCAACTTGACCTAAAGGGGTCAAGTTGAGCCAAATTCAAACCTAACCAAAATTGATTGGAAACAAAGATACCAATCCACTCCATATAACTAACCAAACCCAAACCTACCCTTGACCTAGTTCAAATAGGTCAAATGGGCCAAATTGGTTAACTTGACCCATTTAACCTAAATGAAGTCATATGAGCCAAATTAAAAACTAAACCAAATTGAATCAAACCAAAGCCACCAAAACATTTCAAATGGTCATATGAACTTGACCCAACTATTGGTGTGACCCAATTTGACCAATTGGTCAACTTGACCCAAGTTGACCCATTTTGACCTAAATGGGTCAACATGAGCCAAACCATATCAAATGAACTCCAAATCTCATGAAACTTAGCCAAACCCATTTTCTCAACATACCCAACATATTCAAATTAAAAAATTATCCAAATGACCATTCTACCCGTAGGACATAGAACAAATTTTGGTCAAATCAATGGGGAATTTGGTCAAGCCCTCTTCATATCAAATTAATACCTTCCTAATAGGTCAAGTGGACCCTGTGGAGAGTGGTGCTCCCAACCTAATGGGTTTGGGTCAGCCCAAATGGACCCAAGCCAAACAAGACCCCCTAGCTCAAATTGGCTAATTCAAAAACCTCCCTCCACTTAATTTGAACCACGTGGAAGGTTACCAATCCACGCAAGAGCTCAAACCGACTATGTGCCAACTTTAAACAACCCAAACAACCCATTCCATATGGTCAATTGGATCAAAATGGCAACCAAAGGTTCGGTCATTAGATTGCCATAGGGGGAGATATACTCCCTAATTCCATCTGAATTGAAGGCCCTCATTGTCAATTGAGCACTAGTGAGTGTTAGGAGCCATCAGAGAGCAATCTTATGCTTTCTAAGAGGGATTTGAAAAGAGCATTTTTTTGATTTTCTTCCTTGGAAAATTGGGGAGCCCCATTGAATCCTTAACTTCCTCTTCACTCAAATCCACTTCAATTTCCTTTGCACACTCCCTCAGGGGATCAAGTCAAGTGCACCCAAGAATTCACACAAGTTCCCAAAGCAAGGAGGAGTTGAATTTGATCAAAGCGCAAGCAAGAAGAAGAGGTGTTGATCCATAGAGAGATCTACTCAAGCCGAAAGCTTGAAACTTTTAGCAGGGTTTTATCTCCACTAGACGAAGCTACCACATCAATCTCGAGCACTAGTGATCACCTCCAATGAGGTATGGAATTTTCTGACCACTAAGCTTAAGAGGTGTTGGTCCTTTTTGAAAGAAATTGTCATGGCATAAGAAATCCACCATTGGATAGGCTTATCATTAGCATAAGATGGTGTGGGTAAAGTTTTATTCCAATCTGAGTTTAATCAAGCTCGGATCTTTCCTTAGATCATGGAAGATCTCCATTAATTTTCATGGAAGAATCCTGACCATCCATCCATGCATTTTGGATGAATGGCTGACATTAAATGCACATTTTATAAATCCTTTATCTCTTTTAAAACCAATGGATGATCCCTAGCCGTTCAATCCTTGATCGAATGGCAGGGATCAAACCGAGTCCCGCCACCACGCCGTCGCCCTTATGCGACATTTAAGTGGATGGCTTACAACACGATGTGTGTAAAGCGCACTGATCACCTCCGCCACATGTCGTGATGTGAGTTAAGGGGATTAGTTAGGGATTTAATTAAATTTAAATAATATCCTAAGCTTCAAAATTCATATCTCCTTAATAAAAAATTAAAAATATGAGATAAATTTCAATGGAAATATAATTCGATCTAGAATATTCTAAAAATGATTTTAATGGATTTTCAATTATAATTTTTTTCTGATTTTGGGTTTTAATGAAAATATTATTATGCTAATTATCCCTTAATTAATCCTCTGATTAATCCCGAACTTCTTGGGTATTTTTTGGGGGATGACTTCTACCTCCCCTAATTTTCTTGGGATTTATTGAAGGCTTAAGTGGGGGAATTGCAAATGTATTTTCTAATTACTCTCTTAATGTAACTAAGAATAATTAAGGGTTGAATTAGTATTTTAATCCCTCATTGGAGTTGATTAAGGTTAGATAATTTTGGGGAATTCCCCCTAAGCTATTCCCTAAACCCCTTTTCTTTCTTAATCTCCTCTAATTAAGGGTTAATTCATTAATTACTCTCTTAATTAATTTCTAAAAATTCCAAAACTTCCGTAACTTAATAAATCTACTTTGGTAGATGCTTAGGTGTTCAAGAGCCTAAGTTCAAAGGAAATCAAACCCAACTCATATGTGTGAGGGGTGTTTTGAAATTACTTAAGTTAAGCCCTTAGCTTAATTAACCATTAATTATGAGCCAAATTGCATTAGACCCTTTTCTTACTAGGCACATTGCAAGTTTAAATTCTTTGTGAGGTTTTATGTCATCTCATTGGCTCATAATTACTTGGTTAACTATGTTAAGGTGGTGTAGGTAAGGGTTAATTAACTTGCTAATTCATACCTTAACCTAATTAAAATATAAAAATGAATCTAATCACCTACAAATTAAACAAAAATATCAAACACATGTGGGAATCCAGCAAACTCAACTCACATTTTCAAAATTAAATCAAATTCAAAATCAAACAAAACTCACATTGAATAAATTATGATTTATTTTAACCTTTCTTATTTCATAAGATTGTCTTTAGGATTTAATTAAAGTGAATGTGTTTACATGCTTTCATTTCTTTAGTTCTTTCCCCAAAATTCTAAATATGTATGTCATGTGGCTTCATGCATCCATACTTTTCAAATTCAAATTTAAAATGAAAATGTTTACTTTATGTCTAATTTGGATGTGTTGCCTAAAGTAATAATATGAGTGGTTATTATCACTATTAAATTCAAATACATTTTCAATATATATGAATCAAATGCCTAAAACTAAAAGTGTGTTACTTATATTTTAATTATAAGTTTGCATGTGATGTGAGTAAGTGTGAAGCTTTCCTCAATTCTCTTTTAGTAATAATAGGATTTTGGTAAGATGTGTGGTTTAGTTGAAAAGAACCTAACACTTGCCTAATTCCATATCCTATTCATTCCTATACTATCATTTAAGAAAGATACCTATGCTAAAAATTATATAAACAAACAAATCAACTAATACAATTTTTTTTTGAATTCCTTCTTTTCTATTCATTTCTTTCACATGTTTGTATTTAAGAAAGTGGTATATTAGTAGACAACCCTCAAGGTTGCAAGACTTTAAGTAGCCTAAGTAGGTCTTGTACCTTACACCTCTGGTTAACAATGGTGCTATACTCACTTATGCCTTTCTTACTTTCATGTGTGCATGTGAAAATTAGATAAGAAACCCTTTTCTACTTAATGAAAATCATGTAGCTTAAGCTTCCAAATTTCCTCAAATGAATTACTTAGCATGCATCATAAAGTGTGTTAAATATCCTCATTTGTGTGTATAGATATGCTTAGGACATATGTATATTATACATGTTTGGAAACAAAATGAAGTGTATTTTTTATGAATTTGGTTCATTTTATTTAATCTTAAAATGCCTTTCTTTTTGAATGGGTTTGTTTAGAGTTCATCTAAACTTAGGATTAATCAAAACAATCACTAAACAACACTAAAACATGAATCCACTTTATAAATTACTTAGGTTTGGGAAGGAAAGAGAAGTTCTCTTCTCTTTCTCTCTCTTCATAACTTAGTAATTAATTGTAGGATTCATTTGAATCTAATCAAAACATGAAATAAAATCAGCACAAAAATAACTAAATCACTTAAATGAAACCCTCCTCTAAGTTGATCTTGCTTCACACTTAGAAAATTCTAACTTAAAGTCATAGCTAAGCATACCACACAATCTCCAAAGCACACACATTAAGCTAAGTCACCACTTCTAGCTTTAGGTTAGGGCAGTGCATGATTTGATGCTTGCTTTTTTTGTGATATATATTTTAGACTAGATGTTATGATGTATGCACTTAGAATGAATGGTAGGGTGGTCTTAGTCAAACCATTATTTTCTGCAGGGGATTGTGCTTAAGGGGCGTTGTAATAAATAAATATAAATGTTTTTGCTTGCAGGTGCTTATACCTCTAAGAATAATCCAATAGGCCAGGTTGACTTAGTTACCCATGTGTGGGGTGATAAGTCCAATATACATGCTTGGGATTTGGTTGTTTTTTAGCTAACCTTTATTTTTGCAAGTGTTAGCTAGATTTCCTTTTCCTTTTCATGTAAATTTGTGCAATTAGGATTTTAAAATTATTTCTATGGAGGGTAAGATGAGGATTGGTCATAAGATCCTATCTTATGCACCATGTGAAGCCTTGGAGCATCTACCTTCTAGCCATCCAAAAGAAAGAATCAAAGAAGAAAGAAGAAAAGAAGAATAAAGAAGAAAAGAAGAATGAAGATGTGAAGCTTGAAGATCCCATAATAATGAATTCCTTGCTTAACTATAATTTAATTCATTTGTAATCCAGGTTGTATAAGGGTAGAGCTCGACTACCCAATTTATTTTCAAGTTTGTGCTGTGGTACCCAACCACACTCGACCTCTTATTCTTTTTGCGATTAGCTTTATAAATTGATTGATGATTTATTTAGCTTGTGCATTAAGTGGCATCTATTTCTTAGTTTCATCCTTGCCTTATGTATGGCCTGGATGTGGATTAGGCTCTCAGAGAAAGATAAATCTTTTACCAAATCTAACAACTCAACTAAAAATGAAGAACTCATAACCTCATCTAAAGCTTAGGCTTAAAATCAAGATAAAAAAGTTAGCAACCCCTTAGCTGGATGAATATTTCTTTTACAACATCATGCACAAATGCATCTTGCTTCACTCTTGATTGGAGGGCTTCCACCTTTGCCAGAAACTTGACCTTGAGAGCCATGGTGGAAATACACCTCCTCCCTTCACGATGTTGGCCAATAACTTTATTTCTCATGCTATGGCCCTCCCGAGTCAAAATAATTATCCAAAAAATGAAAATAAAATGAAATTTGAATTGTGATAAATTTAGGTCATTTTAAGCATGTCCTTACATGATTTAGTCTCTTTAGGGAGTGAGTTCATGGACTTAGTCTCATTCTAAATAAATAACAGCCTAGCTATCTTGCATAAGAATATACTTGCTTACATGTATTTAAAATTAGGAGGAGTTGACCACCCACCGGTGGTTGTAAGTCCAAGTAGTCGAAGTGGTTTGTCCTCTTATGTGGAATTTCTATTGGATTTATGTTCAAATCTCCCTAGATTTAGGTTAGATTGCTTCTCCCTAAGCATAATTCCTCACCTCATTTCATAATCTTGTATGGAATCATAAGTCCCTAAATCTAATAAAAAAATGCTACTGCACAAGTTAAATCAATTTCAAAAATGTAAAGCCCAATCATAGGATAGTTTGAGATGCTCGGTTTTTCATGGGCATCTCCTACTTATCTTTCTTTTGGATTCGATAATAACTCTCTCTCTTCGATCAATCCTATTTGATCTTCAAAAATAACTAATCGATTGATAGTCCTTTTTTATTAAAATCTTTGAAGACAATGATCATTTACCTTAATCGAGAGTATTCCTAAGGGATCCCATCTCTTAGGATGTAATTAACTATGAGGGATTGTCCTTGTAAGGAACTTAATGAACTTGGTTTAAAAAAAACCCTACTTTAATTTTCCATGTAAAGTAGGGGAAGAATCTCAGTACATATGTAGACCCATTATCCTCAGGAGTCCTTATTGAGGTGATTAGGTCCATTAAAGGGTAGTGACTTCTATCTCTCGAGATACACTATTCCTTGATGACATACTCGATCACCTGAATAAGCACATTTGTGGATCTGTGTGGCATCTTAAAAAGATAAATTTTTATATTCTTGCCTTTTTCCCACAGATTGAAGGTGACTGTATAGAAATTTTTCTCCCACAGTTACCATCTAAGCTAAGCATATCTGATGCCCTTGTCTTATCCAAAGAGATGAGAGAATCATTAATCAAGGCTCTCCTAGATCCTGAAATATGCTTAGCTCAGCTAACTACTATAACTGAGGAGGTACATTACAAAAAAAAGCTCAGGGGATAACTTTCACAGATGAAGACCTTCTTCTGGGGGACTTGGAGCACAACCATCCCCTCTACATCACAATTGACATGGATAGGTTTAGACTTGCCATTCTCATGGATCTAGGTGCATCAGAACATTATGAGTCAAAAGACCCTTGCCTATTTAGGGACATCTCTACACTCTAAGGAGATGATGACAGAGGATTCATGAACAAGATGAGGCTTTATGTTCCATAGTGTTACCTTGAGACTGGAAGATTGAAGCTAAGTTTTACATCATTGATTTGAATACATCATTCACTACTTTACTTGGTAGGCCTTGGATACATTAAAATAAGATAATTTCATCCTCCCTCCATCAGTGCATCAAGTTCAAAAAAGATGGGATTGAATACCGTGTCAATGGAGATGAAAAGCCATTTTTAATTATAGAGGTTGAGATTTATGAGAATCGACCTACTATATTCCTCAAAACACCCTTTCTCATGAACTTGGACAAAATTCAAATTCGAAAGCAAAAGAAAAGAAAATGAAGAAAAAGAAAAGATAAAAGAAAGTAGAAAAGAAAAATGAAAATTCAAGTGAACAAGAAAGCAGAATTGAGAAAGAAATAGATTGCATATCACATTCCACCCACAATTTATTCCATCATATGGATATATGGGTATGATAGCTCAACCTCCACCAAGTAGAGGCAGAGGTAGAAATAGAGGCAATTTCAGAGGTGGAAGATCCCCTGGTTGGCCATCAGCCAACAAAGGCCATGTTCTAGTTCATAGAAGTACCCCTACGATTTACATAGACTTGGAATCCAGCTCAGATGACAAATCTAATGTGATTAGTATACTAGCCAACCCCTCTCAGTGAGTTCCATTGGAGGTGACTGATCCAACAAATGACTAAGATCGGCCTCCGCAAAAAATGAAGCATTCGAATTAGGTTTATATGAAACTATTAGGCAGCAGCTGGGAACCTTAGCTCTAACCTTACTTACTTCTCAGAAAGTTGAAGGTTTAGTAGTTAATAAAGTTCCTAAATCTTCGATATGAACGAAGAGATTCATTTGGGATCATCATCCTTAAGTCTAAGTTGATGTAGAACTTAAGGATGATACATTATAGAATTAATGGAATTACCATTTGAATTTTACTTGCCTTGTGTTCATAATCTTATACAGAAAGGTTTAGTTCCTCATACATGGTCCAGACATAGGTCAGAGTACTTTAAAAGCTATGGAACAATATAGACAATGAAGCACAATCAAGAATAGAACTAGGATTTGGTACAGTGGGTCCAGTCGATGACGATGATTACTGCTTAGTTGTTACCAATCATTTGGAGTTTGATAGGTTCTTTTCACACACCCCCAACTCTTATGAGAATGTGTGTTTAGAAACCTTAGATGACCTAGATGTTCTCCAAGTCAAAGAAATAAAATTTGAGGAGATCCATTCAATAATTGACATGTTTAAAGAAATCAACCTCGTGATGGAAGAAAATCCACCAATGTACATCGCCATATTTGAATGAAAAAAACCAATGACTTAGTTAGGTTATTGACTAAATTTAAGGGCTGCTTCACATGGTGTTATGAAGAGATGCCTGGATTATCTCCTGACATAGCAGTCTATAAGTTAGCATTAGATCCTAATGCTACCCCTATTAAACAAGCTCCTAGATGTATGCGACTAAAAATTGAACAAGAAGTCATTTCTGAAGTCAAGAAACTGATATATGCTGGTTTCATCAGGGAAGAAAATATCCTACCTAGTTGGTCAGTGTCGTACTAATTAAGAAGAAGAATGGCCAAATTCGCATATGTGTCAATTTTAAGGACTTAAATAAGGCATTCCCTAAGGATGAGTTTCCTCTTACTATACCAAAATTAATGGTGGACATCACCTCATCTCATGCAGTGTTCTCTTTCATGGATGGGTCATCTGGCTACAACCAAATCAAAGTGTCTCCTAAAGATGATAGAAACACTACTTTTCGAACCCCGATCGAAATATTTTGTTATAGGGTCATGCCTTTCGGACTCAAAAATGCTGGTGCTACACACCAATAGGCCATGACTCAGATCTTTAATGAACTCATCAATCATTAGGCTGAGTGCTATGTTGTTGATCTAGTAGTCAAAAGTAGAGAAAAGGAAGACCATCTCTTTGACTTGAGAGTAGTTTTCAAACAGTTAAGATAGTACAACCTCAACATGAATCCCCTGAAGTGTGCATTTGGAGTAGCTTCAAGGAAATTCCTTGGGCTTGTTATTCGACACCGGGGAATAAAAATAGATCCATAAAAGATCAAAGCTATCTTAGAAATGCCACCTCCTAAGAGTTTAAGTCAACTCAGATCTTTCTAAGGACCACTGGCATATCTAAGAAGCTTTATCCAACCTATTAGGGAGAAGCAAGCCATTCTCAGCACTTGTCAAAAAGGATGCCAAGTTCAAGTGGGATGACAAGTGCCAACATGCCTTTGAAGACATCAAGTGGTATTTGGTAAAGCTGCCAGTTCTAGTAGCCCCTATCCCGGGCAGATTATTCATCCTCTACACTGTTGTATTGGATGACTCTCTTGGTGCTCTGTTGGCCCCAGCCAATGATGAAGGAAAGGAGAATGCTCTCTACTACCTTAGTCGTCATCTTATTCCTGTTGAAGCAAACTACCCACCTATTGAGAAATATTACCTAGCTTTGATTTTCGCTTCTCAAAAGCTATGGCATTATATGCTTTCTCATAAAGTGAACTTGATCTCCAGAACAAACTCACTACAGTACCTCATAACACGGCCAACGCTATCCAGATGATTGGCATGATGGTCCATGATTCTCTCATAGTTTTATATCACATTCATACCCCTCCGTATGGTAAAAGGATAGGCACTAGCAGATTTCTTAGTAGCACACCAACTTCCTACTGATTCTCTGCTTAGTGACAATCTCTCTAATGAATAAATCATAAACATAGGGGAGGTTGACAACTGTTGATGGGAGATGTATTTTGATTGTGCAACTTATTTTCATAAAAGGGAAGCACCATGATCTATACTCCTAGGAAAGGTAGGGGTAGGAAAGTTCTCATAACTCTAAACTACGATGTAATGAGATTCTCATACTATCTTTCCAACCCATGCACCAACAACAAAGTTGAGTATGAAGCTTTGATTGCTAGTCTGGTGTTAGCCATCACTATTAGTGTTAAGAGCATCAACATATTTGGGGATTCTCAATTGGTCATCAGCCAGATGCTGGGTCATATAAGGTTCTCAAACCCAAGCTTCGTCATTACCACGAGTATACCATGAAGTTATTGGCCCAAAATCTTGAAGTCACCATCTACAAAGTTCCCCGAGAACGCATAGATTCTTTGGCCAAACCGCCAAAGAGTTGGTGTCTCAAGATCAGTCCATTCCAATAAGGGTCTAAAATAGATTACCCATCCTTATTTGAACTCATCGAGACTTCTCTTGAATGGGAGGTTTCCATTTCCTAAGGACAAGGAGCTAGATTGGAGGCTCATAGATGATTATTTGAACACCGATAAACCCAAGAAAAGTCAAAACCCATCGTGAAATAGAGAGCTATCTCCTATGCTCGTTGATGGCACCTATACACATCCTTTGACCAAATGTGGACACAAAACGAAGCATGGCATTGTAACCAAAATTCAGTCTAAGCACATCAATTCTAAAGATGAAGATGAAGATCAAGAGACTTGATACGGCCTTTGATTATGCATTGAATGGATGTAGGGAGATGCCATCTCGGTGCATGGTGTGGTCCTCCACCACCCAACATTCTACATATTGGCCTCATGGCAATTCTGAGTTGATATTGTGGGTATGATCGATCCTCCTTATTTCAAGGGCATCTTCATCTTAGCTAGACACTACTTTTCCAAGTGGGCAAAGGAAATACCACTCAGAGAGGTCACAGCTCAGTATGTGCTTCAATTTTTCAGGAACCATATCGTATATTAGTTTGGGGTGCCTCGATAAATTATATCCGATAATGGTACTGCATTCAAAAGCATGAAGATCAATAGCTTCGCCAGAAGACACGGTATAGATTAAAGATACTCCACCATCTACTACCCCAGAGAAAATGGCTTAGAGAAAGCATTCAACAAAACTCTCATCCAGATACTAAATAAGACTCGATGGCAAACAAGCAAGAGTGGAATGAGTAGTTGGTTAAAGCCTTGTGGGTCTAGCATATGGGACTCCAACCCCTACCCCATTTTTCTTAGTATATGGGTCTGAAGCTGTTCTAGCTTTAGGAGTTCAACTCCTATCAATATGGATAGTATTGGGTAGAAAGATCACTACAGAGTAGAATGGAAAGTTATGGTTAGAAGAGCTTGAAGGTTTGGAGGAGAGTCGCCTACGGGCGTGCCAAAATCTTGAGTTGTATAAAGACAAAATAATTCAAGCTCACAACAAGCTGGTATGCCCTAGGTCTTTCCAAGTAGGAGAACTTGTGTTAGTTCTAACGAGACCAATTATTGCTCGTTGAAAGATGAGAGGCAAGTTTGAACCCACGTGGGTAGGCCCCTATGTCATAGATATGGCCTACTAAGGAAGATCTTATTAACTTATTAATTATAAAGGGGAACACCTGATGCTTCTAATTAATGGACTCTATCTAAAAAAATATTACCCATGAAACAAATCATGATTAAAAATAATTATTAATAGAAATAACAAAAAATTAGATTCCATTCATCAAATCTTCTCTTCTTTCAAAGTGTTGTTTGCTTATCTTGCGAATCCGCCATGGCTTGTTTAGGGTAGGTGTAAGAGTCCCCCAGTGGCATCCTATCCCTCTTTCACAACACAAACACAATCTCCTGACGCTATTAGAATAGGTGTAAGAGAACCCAAGAGGCATCCTATTTTGATTAGTATAACTAAGATAGGTGTGAGAACCCAAGTGGCATTTTTTCTTAGTGGGAATCCTGTTTTCCATCCATGGCACGACTTCATCAAATCCCCTAACATGTTTAAGGTAGGTGTAAGAGTCCCTCAAAGCCATCCTATTCCTTTTGACACACGTACAAAAATAAACACAAAACTTTTATCTCAAGCTATTTTAATGTGGGAGCAAGCCCCCTGTGGCACTCACTCATTAGCTACTCTAGGTCGGGTCTACATGCTACCTTGCTAATATGTTACCCCAGTGCCCATTTATTTGGAAGATGTGAGTCCCTACACTTTCTTCCTAACTTGACCATTGCAAACCAATGAGTGCCTTATTAGTATGGTAGTCTTCAATGCCCACCAGAAGCTACTTCATGTTGCTGATTTTGTTTAAGAAGATGTGAGTCCCCGAGCTTTCTTCTTGAACTAATCATCATGATCTAACTAGGTCGAGTATATTTGAGGTCTAGGTTAAGTCCCTAGAGGCACCTTTCTTCTTGACTACATTTGAGTCTATATAAGTCCCTAGTGGCATTCACTTAGTAGTCGCCTTAGGTCAGATAGAACCTATCGAGCTGAAAATAGACTATCCCAATCAATCAATCCACTATAAGAGGATGTGAGTCCCTGAGCTTTCTTCCTAGGCTTATTGTTGCAAGCTGATGGGCACCTTTGGTTGGTTCATGTTTGTTATGCGACAAGGACTCACCCAGTTGATACACCACTCTTGATAGATGTGAGTCCCTGTGCTTTCTCCTTGAGTTGTCCACTGAATACCTATTTGATATATGACTAGCCATGTCATCTTCTGTGGTTTTGATTAAGCCCTTAGTGCCATCCTCATGCACTCTATTTGGATCACATCCTTTATGCATCCATTTAGACACTGTTACTTTGGGATTGGACAGTCCTCTTTCCTAGTAGCCACCCATGTGGTTGAAGAATTTGTGCAGATTCTCCCTTGGTTCAATAAATTTGAGATAGCTCTAGGCTAACATGAGCTCCTTCTTAGTTTGATCCTCGCAAACTAACAGGGTCCATGATAAATAAACTAAACAAACAAATAAAATATTCTGTGAATTATGAATTCAAGCCCCCAACGAGCCCCTTTTCCAAAGCAGGCATCCTATATTTAGGGCAATGTCAATAGAACTCCCTATAGGAATTGCCTGACTACCCGATTTGAGATAAGTCCTCAGGTCAGCACTCACTCCATAGTCTCCCTTAGGTCAGGTTTAATCTATTTTTCCATAGGCAGGTTACCCTGGTAGTCATTCCACTTTGGAAGATGTAAAACTATGACACATTCTTTCTAGCATGATTGTCGCAAACGCCTTAGGTGGGGTTTGATTTATTGCCCAAAGAAATGATCACCCTAGTGGTCTTTTCTAGTGGAAGATGTGAGTCTCCGAGCTTTCTTCCCTTTAATTGATCATTGCAAACCAAAAGGCACTCTTTGGTTGGATAGTTCTCCCATCGGCCGAGAAGCTACTCCCTTTGGTTTAGTAAATCTGAGATAGGTCTAGGTTGATATAAGCTTCTTCTTGTGATCCATTAAACCAAAGAATCCATCAAAACAAATCTAAAAATGAAATTAATCTTGACTATCTTTGAGTTGATCTAAGTCCCCAGTGGCATTCACTCACCTAGGTTTGGTTCAATTTGTTATTTTGCTAATAGATTACCCCAACTAGTCCCTACTGGAGGATGTAAGTCTACTTTCTTTCACAGCTGCATAAGGCATCCCTTTGGTTGGCTAGTCCTACTATGTGTTTAGTAGACTACCCCTTTGGATTGATAAATCTAAGTTTGGTCTTGGCCTCCGTGGCTCCTACTCAATGCGATCCATCGCAAATCAATAGGGCCCATCTCAAAATCCAAATATAAAAATTAAAACAAATTCAACCCTTTTCCCTAGTGGAAATTTCTCCTCGCAAGGCTTAAATCAAATCAAACCTCTCATCCCCTTGCAGATGACTTGAACCTACTACCCTAATGGAAGGTTCACAGTCTATCCCTAGTGGATTCCTCCTTCCCTCTCTTATGTCTTTGACATAAGTAGACCCACATTACACTAAGCTCTAGATTCTTTCTACACCTTGGGTTAGGGGTAGATTGTTTCTGTTAGTGCTTGTGATCTTTTGGTGTTATTGATCATTTTTCAACACGCGGTGGTGTTCCTTGTCAAGCCACCACACATATGCCCTTTGTTGACCTTATTTAGAATGAGCTCTCAACCCCTCCATCTGAGATATAGGACTCTTAGACTTTAAGAGTTCCTTAGTCTTATGACATCTAGTGATTAGGTGGACCAAACCCACCCCTAGACTTAAAGAGTTAGCCATAGGAATAGGTCATGCCTTAGGGGTGTTAGCAAAATTTTCCTACCCTTAGCTTGAACCACTCCTCACCTTCCTTCCTCCAAGTCAAACTCCAAATCAATATTATTCAATTTTCTCCAAACTCAAATCAATGCCACATGATTGAAATCCATGATTGAAATCAAATTCAAAATTGCAAACTCCAAATTCCAAATCTTGCCTAAGTCCTTAATCCCCTTTTAAGGACTTAGCCAAAATCAAATCTAAATCACCTCAAACTCATGAGATTTTCTCATAACTCATTTATATTCTCATTTATATTCTCATATATAAATGAAATATAAATTCAAATCAATCAAATCAAATTCAAATTCCTAATTCTAAATCTTTTCTAAGTCTTTAATTTCCACCTTAAGGACTTAGCCTAAATCATCTTTTAAATCAATTCAAAGAGAGATTTTCTCATAACTCATTTATATTCTCATTTATATTCACATATATAAATGAAATAAATTCAAACCAATCAAATAAAATTCAAAATTCAAGCTCCAAACTCCAAAATTTCCTAAGTCCTTTAAATTTCCTTTTAAAGACTTGGCCTAGATCATGGTCAAATCACTTCAAATTCATGAAATTTTCTTATAACTCATTTATATTCACATTTATATTCACATATATAAATGAAATATAAATTAAAACAATCAAAATAAATTCAAAAATCAAACTCAAATCCATTCTAAATCTAACCTAAGTCTTTCAAGTCAAAACCTTGAACTTAGCCAAATCAACTTCAAATCAAGCCAAATTCTTGATTTTCCTTCATGATTCAATCAATCCTACAATCATGAATCCAAATATAAATACAAACTTCAATCACTTGATCAAACTCAAAAAAAAATCAAGCCAAAATTCATGTTCACCCTTTGAACTTGAAATTGTCAAATGAATCAAAACCCATTTGACTTCAAACCACTTGCAAATGGATTTATATTTCAATCATAAGTCCATATACAAGTTCAATCAAACTCAAATCAAGATTTGACCAAGCCATTTGACCCACTTAGGCTCACTTGACCCAAAGTGACCTAAAGTATCCTTATGAGCCAAATTCTAATCCTAACCAAATTGGATTGAATCAAACTCACCTATGCCTCTAATCATGATCAATAATCATCATGAGATGATCAATCAATCAAATTGGGTCAAACCAAGTTGAACCTAAGGGTTGACCAAGTCAACACTTAGCCAAAATGAAACCTAACATAGCCAAAAATCCACCATTGGCCAAATTGATTGAAGCCATTAATCTAAGTTCATTCATGAACTATGTTTGAACTTGACCAAGTCAACATTTGAGCTTAACCTAACCTAATTGGCCACATGACCCAAGTTGACCCAACTTGACCTAAAAAGTCAAAATGTGTCAAAACTTAATCTAAGACAAATTGATTGAAACCAATGGGTCAAGTTCATTCCAAATCACTTGTTTAACTTGACCAAAGCCTCAATTGGCCAACTAGACCTAACCTAGCCCAATTAACCTTGAACCCAACTTGACCTAAAGGGTCATATTGAGCCAAATTCAAACTTAACCAAAATTGATTGGAAAAAAAGATACCAATCCACTTCATATGACTAACCAAACCAAACCTAAACCCACCCTAGCTCAAATAGGTCAAATGGGTCAAATTGGTCAACTTGATCCATTTGACCTAAATGAAGTCATAAGAACCAAATTCAAACCTAAACCAAATTGAATCTAACCAAAGCCACCAAAACATTTCAAATGGTCATATGAACTTGACCCAACCCTTGGTTTGACTCGATTTTACCAATTGGTCCACTTGACCCAACTTGACCCATTTTGACCTAAACAACATACCAAAGGAATTCCAAATCCCATGAAACTTGGCCAAACCTATTTTCTCAACATACCCAACATATCCAAATTCAAAAGTTAGCCAAATGACCATTTTACCCCTAGGCCATAGAACAAATTTTGGCCAAATCCATGGGGAATTTGGTCAATTCCTCTTCATACCTACTTGATACTCTCCTAATAGGTCAAGTAAACCTTATGGAGGGTGGTGCAATTAACCCAATGGGTTTGGGTCAGCCCAACTTGACTGAAGGCCAAAATCGAGCACATGGCTCAAATTGGCCACATGGGAATCATGCTCCCACTCATTTTGAGCACATGGGGAGTTACCATTCCACCTCAGCCAAACCACCATGTGAAAGCCTTTAACATCTCAAACAACCCACTATCTAAGGTCAATTGAATCAAAATGATAAGTGAAGCTTTGACCGTTCGATTGCCTAAGGGGGAGATATATTCACTTCAATTCCAATAGAGCCTTTCAATTGAGTGTTAAGCCTAGGAGTGATTCTTGAGTGAGCTCCAAGCTTTCCCATACCAAACCCCTTACTCACACTCACTCAGGTCCAAGTTCAAGCTTCCCAAGCTCCATAGGAGGATTCACCTAGATCAAATCCAAGCTCACTAGGGAGGTCCATAGAGCTATCCACTCAACCTCAAGAGCTAAAACTTTTGTCTCAACCATGAAAGCTAAGAGCATATGATCACCTGAGGTATGGCATTTTAACCATTAAACTCAATGTGGTGTGGAGCTTTGTGAAAGAAATTTTGATCCCATAGAATTTTGACTATTAGATGTGCTTGCCATTAGGTTTAGATGGTGTGGGTTGAGTTTCAATCCAATCATCAAGCTCGGATCTTCCCTTTAAAGTGGGAGGTCTCCATTGTTCCTCAGGAAAGAATAGGATGATCTCGGCCCATCCGCATTTTGGATGGATGACCAAGATTAAATCACATTTTATATCCTATTTTATCCCCTCTAAACTGCGGATTAAATCCTAGCCGTTCGATCCTTGATCGAATGGCGAAGGAAAAAGTGCATAGCGCCACTGCCACGAGGCACTATGATGTGACATTTAAGTGGCAACTCAGAGGATGACATGTGTAAAGCGCAGTAGAGTCAGATGCATGCATGGCACGCCATAGGATTAAAGGATTAATTAGGGTTTATTTAATTCTAATTAATCCTCTAAACTTCTAAAATTCATAACTCTCTAAAGAAAATTCAAAAAATATGAGGTAAAGTACCACTGAAAGATAATTCAAGTTAAAATATTCTAAAATTGGTTTTAATGGATTTTGAATATTATCTTTCTCTAATTTTGGGTTTTATTAGGAATATTAATTTGCTAATTACTCACTAATTAATCCAATGATTAATCTCAAACTTCTTGAGTGTATTTTTGGGGATGACTTTAGCCTCCCCTAATTTTTTGGGATTTATTTGTGGCTTAATTGGGAAATTGTTAAGTTATTTCCTAATTACCCCTTAATGTATACTAAGGATAATTAAGGGTTTTAGTGTTTTAATCCTTTATTGAAGTTTATTAAGGTCTACTCTAGTGAATAGGAGGTTTAGAGAATAATTTTGGGGCATTTCCCTTAAGTTATTCCTTAAACTCGCCTTTTCTTTCTTAATCCTCTCTTAATTAATGGTTAATTCACTAATTAACCTCTTAATTAATTTCTTATAATTATAAAACTTTCCATAACTTAATTAATCTACTAGGGGTCGATGCTTAGGTGTTCAAGAGCCTAAGTTTAATTAAGGAAATCAAAACTCAACTCATATGTGTGAGGGGATTTTTGAAATTGCTCAAGTTAAACCCCTTAGCTTAATTAACCATTAATCATGAGCCAAATTGCATTAGACCTATTTCTTGCTAGGTGCATTGAAAATTTAAATTCCTTGTGAGGTTTTATGTCATCTCATTGGCTCATAATAATTTGATTAACTATGCTAAGGTGGTGTAGGTAAGGGATAATTATCATGTTTAATTCATACCTTAACCTAATCAAAATATAAAATGAATCTAATCATCTAAAAATTGAACAAAAATATTAAACATATGTGGGAATGGGTTAGGAATAGTAAAATCAATTCACATTTTCAAAATTAAATCAAATTCAAAATCAAACAAAAATCATATTAAATAAACTTTGATTTACTTTAAGATTTCTTATTTCATAAGATTGTCTTTAGGATTTAATTAAAGTGAATGTGTTTACATGCTTTCATTATTTTAGTTCTTCCCCAACATGATAAATATGCATGTCATATGGTTTCATGCATCCATACTTTTCAAAAATCAAATTTAAAATGAAAATGTTTATTTTATGTCAAATTGCATGTGTTGGCTAAAGTAAGAATATGAGTGGATATAATCACTGTTAAATTCAAATTATTTTTAAAATATGTGAATCAATTATCAAAACTAAAAGTGTGTTACTTATATCTTATTTATAAGTTTGTGTGTGAGTAAAATATAAGGATATGCTTAGTGTAGGTTATCCTTCTCTTCTCTTTTAATATAGTTTTGAATAGGATTTGGCAAGGTGTATGCTTCATTTGAAAAGAACCTAACACTTGCCTAATTCCATATCCTATTCATTCCTATACTATCACCTAAAAAAGATACCTATGCTTGCACATGTAAATTGCATAAACAAAAATAAATCAACCAACACCAACTTTTGTATTCTTTCTTTTCCAGTCATTTCTTTTGCACACATGCTTGTATTTAAGGAAAGTGGTATATTAGTCTGGACAACCTTGAGGTTGTGAGGCTTTAAGTAGCCCCAAGTAGGTCCTATACCTTAAACCTCTGGTTAACCATGACATCATACTCACTTATGCCTTTCATACATTCATATGTGCATGTGAAAATTGGATAAGAAATCCCTTTGCTACTTAATGAAAATCATGCATCATAAACATCCAAATTTTCATAAGTAAATTACCTAGCATGCATTAGAAAGTGTGCTAAACACTCCCATTTGTATGTATAGATATGTTTAGAAATTATTCATATGCATGTTATATATGTTGGGAAGGAAATAAAGTGATGTATGTTTTGTGAATTTAGTTCATTTTACTTATTCTAAAATGCCTTTCTTTTGAATAGGTTTGTTGAGAGTTCATCTAAACTTTGGATTGATTAAAACACTTAATTAAAACATTCACTAAACAAAACTAAAACATGAATCCACTTTAAAATTACTTAGGTTAGGGATGGAAAGAGAAGTTTTCTTCTCTTTCCCCCTCTTCATAACTTAGTAATTAATTGTAGAATTCACTTAAACCCCATTGAAACATAAAAATAAAATCAACCCAAAATAATTAAATCACTTAAATGAAATTCTTCTCTAAGTTGGACATCTTTCATACTTAGAAATTCTAACTTCCATAGTTAAGCATGCCACACAAACCTCTAAAGAACACACATTAGGCTAACTCACCACTTCTAGCTTTAGGTTAGGGCGGTGCATGGTTGCTTGCTTTTGTTTTGTGATATATGTTTTAGTCTGGATGTTAGGATGTATCTGGGTAGAATGAATGGTAGGGCAACCTTAGTCTAACCATTGTCTTCTTTGTGGGGATTGGGTGCTTATAATAAATAAAAATATAAATGCTTTTGTAGGTGCTTATACCCCTAAGCTTAATCCAATAGGCTGTGTAGACTTCATCACCCATGTGGGGTGATAAGTCCAATATACATGCTTGGGATTTGGTGGTTTGTTTAGCTAACTTTTATTTTGTAGGTGTTAGCTAGATTTACTTTGCCTTTTCATTTAATTTTTGCAATTAATATTTTGGAATGATTGTTTTGGGGATTAGGATGAGCATTGGTTATAAGATGTCATGTTATGCTCCATGTGAAGCCTTTGGAGCATCCACCTTCCAAGTATCCAAAATGAGGAACCAAAGAAGAAAGAAAAGAAGAAGAATAAAGAAGAAAAGATGAATGAAGAAATGAAGCTTGAAGTCCCCCATAACAATGAGTTCCTTGCTTAATTATATGTAATTCATTTGTAATCGGGTTGTATAAGGGTAGAGCTACCCAATTTGCTTTGGTGTTGGTGGTACACCACAATGGCCTCTTATTCTTTTGTGATTAGCTTTATAAATTGATTGATGATTTGTTTAGCTTGTGCATAAAGTGGCATCCTTTTCCTAGTTCTTCCTTGCTTTATGTATGGCCTGGAGGTGGATTAGACTCGTAGGGAAAAATAAATTATTTAATAATTAATAATTCAAAACTAAAAATAAAGAACTCATAACCTCACCTAAAATCTTAGGCTAAATCAAGATAAAAGAATTAGCAAATTTCTTACCGGATGAGTACTTCTTTTATAACATCATGTACAAATGCATATTGTTTTCCCTCTTGAAGGTTTTCACCTTGCTAGAGAAACTGGCTTGACCTTTGAAAGCCATGGTGGAAACACCTCATCCTTATCACTAAATAATCTCATTTCTGCATTAGCATATGAATCCTATTAGCCGAGTCAAAATAATTGTCCAAAATGAAAATAAAATGAAATTGCATTAGATTTAGGTCATTTGAAGCATATCCTTACATGATCTAGTCTCTTTAGTGAGTGAGTTTAAGGACTTAGTCTTTTCTAAATAAATAACCCTAGCTATCTTATGACTACATGACTACATGAATTTAAACCATAGGAGTTAGTACCACCCCAAGTGGTTGTAAGTCCAAATAGTCTAGTGGTTTGTCCTCTCTTATGGAGGCAATCCAAGTACTCACTTTTACCTTAGATTTAGGTTGTGCTTTTGGCCCTCACCAAAGCTCCCTAGATTTAGGTTCTGAGGTTACTTCTCCCCTTTATGGGCCATAAGCATAAATCCTCACCTCTTAGGCATTTCCATAATATTGTTTATGGAATCATAAGTCCTAAATTTCTAATGAAAAATTCAACTCAAACAAATTAAATCAAATTCAAAATTATAATGCCCAACTATAAGATAGCTTCAGATGCTCTAGGCTTCCTAGCATCGTGGTCATCTCCTACTTATCTTCATATGGCTTCGATAATAACTCCCTCTCTTTGATCAATCCCATTTGATCTTCCAAAATAAGCTAATCGATTCATAGTCCTACCTATTAAAATCTTTGGAGACAACGATCATTTACCTTAATCAAGAGTATTTATAAGGGATCTAATTCTTTAGGATGTAATTAACTATGAGGGCTTGCCTTTGTAGGGAACTTAACAAGCCTGGTTTAAAGTAAATCATACTTTACTTTACCATGTAAAGTAGGGGAAGAATCTCTGGTGCATATGCAAACCCATTATCCTTAGGAGTCCTTGTTGAGGTGATTAGGTCCATTGTAGGGTGGTGACTTCTATCTTTCAAGATAGTACACCTCTCCTCATTATCATACCCAATCACCCTCAATAAGAACATCTACATATCTACGTGGTGTACTAACTAAAGGTGAATATTTCTATTTTCATTTATCCTCCCCCAAAAAGATAGATGAAAGCAAGAATATTTCACCAAAGGATCATAAATCTAGGGAGCTTTAGTATGAGCTAAAGAATGACCTAAATCTAAGAGATAGGTGGACATAAGGGTTTACCACCACAAGAGAGAATAAATTGTCTGACTTCTGGACTTATAACTGCCTATAGTCACCATCAGCTAACTCCTCTTCTGATTTTAAAACTATGTAGTTTGGTCTTATGAATTGCAATATAGATTCGATAGTTATTTAATTAGAAAGAGACTAAAGTCCAAAACACATCCCCTAAGAGACTAGAGCATCAGTGGTATAAGCATATGACTTAATCTATAGATGCAAAATCTTTTCAAATTTTATTTCATTTTAGACACTTCATGTTGATAGAGGCTTTAGGATTTCTTATGCCTAAATGGATGATGAAATAGGTTATGGGTCAAATCAACTAGAAGAAGGTGTTCTCCACCACAGGGATGCCCTCATAGGTCAAGCATTCCTTTATCATGCAAGGATGGAGAACCTTCATGTTCAAGAGAGAAAGAATATTTTGCATGATGTGAAGACACAACCATACAACTAAGGGGTTGCTAAATCTTTTAATTAACTTATTTATGTCTTAGGCTTTATGATGAGGTTATGAGTGATTAGTTGGATAGAAAAGCTATTTTTATCCTAAGAGAATAATCGTATCCAAGCCACACATTAAAGCATCAATCATTTAAGAAACTATGAAAAGCATGTTGTCCTAATGCACAATGTAAACATAACATCAAATAATTATATAAACTATTGTAAAAGATTAAGAGGTTGGTGCGGGTAGCGCCGTACAACTCGAAGAGAGAAAAGATGGGTAGCCAAGCTCTATCCTTATACAACTTGGAATATGAAAGAATAATTATAATTATATTAAATGTTATTGGGGTCTTCTTTCTTCATATCTCCATTTCTTATTTGGTTCTTTCTTTGATTTGGATGGTGATTGCTTCAAAGGCATCAGGCATCCAGACAAAGCCTTCTAGCCGCTCATCCTAATCCCCATACCACTAACCCTAATTCCTATTGCAAAAAATTACATTTATGTGGAAAAGTAAATCTAACTCCATCTAAAAAAATATATATATATGAGATTATATATATATATATATATATATATATATATATATATATATATATATATATATATATATATATATATATATATATATATATATATATATATATATAATCCCAAACAATTGTATTTATAATTTGGACTTAGCACCCTACACATGGGTAACTAAGGCCACCCATCCTAACTTATATTATGCTTAAGGATTTAAGCAACCTGCAAAAAGAGCATTCACATTTATTTTAAGCATCCCTTAAGCATAATCCCCTATAGAAAATATGATTAGGCTAATGTTGGTCTATCATTCAGTCTACGAAGCATACATCCTAACATCCAATCTAAACCAATACAGCATAAAATAAAATATACATCACATCATACACTGTCTTAACTTAGATCTAGAAGTGGTGAATTAATCTTAATGTGTGTATTAAGGCTTGTGTGGTAAGTCTTGTTAGGCATCAGTGTTGTAGTTTCTAAGTGTAGAATGATTCAATTTAACATGAAAGCTTTATTTCACTTGAAGTAGTTTAATTGATTTGAGAATTTTTATTTGTGTTTTCTTTTGTTTCATTTGATTACACTTAGAAACTAAGTTATATAGAGAGAAAAAGAGGATTTCCCACTTTCATCCCTACCTTAAAGTATTAATTTGATTTAGTTCTCTTTAGTGAATGGCTTATTAAATGATTTAATTAATCCTAAGTTTAGGTTCACTTTAAATAATCCTATTCAAAATGAAAGGCATCTTAAGATAAATTAAATTGAATTACTACCACTTGACATATATTAAATCATTTTTTCCATCACATGCAACTTGCATATGATTTACTCCTAAGTGTATCTATACATGCAACATATTTTAGCACACTTAAATGATGAATGTATGTGTATGTTCAGAATTTATATTATATTTGATTGAAATATTTAAACATATTAATAGAAACATTTATCCAAATTCTTATACAAAAAGGACATAAGAATGAAATTAAATAGGCATGTGCCGTTGTTAAACTAGGAAAGTGAGGTAATCAAATGACCTCCTTAGAACTTGCTAAAGCCTCGTATTCTCAGGATGTCTAAACTATATACCTGTTTGCATTCAAACATATGTAAATTCTTATACATGAACATAGGAAGTAAGCTCCAAATCATATGGCTAATTAATTCAACAACTTAGTCAATTATGAATGCATGAAATTTTAATGTAAAATGGGATTTTCAATCACTAATCACATATACATATACATGTACAAAGATATAGGTAAGTATGTGTCATTGTTAAACCAGGGAAGTGAGAAAATCAAATGACCTCCTTGGGGCTAACTAAAGCCTCAGTATTCGAGATGTCCGAAATATACTTTGACACACATGGATGTATACATAAATGAGGGAAAAGAAAACCATGCAAAGATTGTATATTTTTTTGATTGAATCATTTATATATATGAATTAAAGCTCTATCCAAATTTTAATGTTGAAATACATAAGAATGAAATCAAATGGGTATGCA